>JACGWL010000970.1:0-130088 GCA_034509725.1 Sesamum angolense
TCTATTAGGATAAGGGAGTTTGGAGATACACTATTTATTGATTGTGCAAAAGGATTTTTTGAAATTTATTCAGCATCGAAATGTGATGAATTAATGTTTGGTGACCGACAACCAAAAGGGTTAATATAGTTTAAGTACTATATTGAGAAATTATGTCATTGATCTTGATGTGATAGTTTCCTTTAGGTTGTGAAAATATTAAATATTTGGGTTTGATATTAGTTGTCAGTATGATAAGGAGTTTCTGAGATGCACTATAATTGATATGTGCAAAAGGACTTGAGGAACGGGCGTGGAACTGATTGTTGGACAGAGTTAGATACTAGTAACTATCCTTCGCGATGTTCGATCTATAACAGTTGTCTTGGAAATTACTGATTATCAGTTAATGTTAGGTAATAAGATTGCTATAATGCCTTAAGAGATGATCTTAACTTGTGTATTGTTTATTAGATTGATGAAATGACTTGTGGTTACTCTAGAAATTTGCAATGCAAAGATATCGGAGAAGTGCTTGGGTTTAGAGTTGATAATTTTGGTGGAATTATATTGATGAAATTTAGAAAAGTAAATGTTGATTTTAGAGCTATGTAATAGAATTATTATTCATGAAAAAGTTTTGGGTATGAACGAGGAAGTGACGATTTGAGTTTAGTTGCATTATTATACATTGGGACAAGATTAGTACGCTTGAATAACATTTTTGTACTAGTTGCTTTTATGTGCTGATCAAGGGATTCTTGATCACTTAGTATTTGGAAGGGATCAAATAGATCATGTGAATTTTATTTATCTTACTTAGATTGTATTTTCTAAGGGGAAATGGATCGGGTAAACTTGTATGTAGTTTTTCCTTATGGAGATTGTAACGCCCAGTGATGAGTGCCGAATTTATTAAAATATTTTCCTACTTAGAACTTGTGAAATGATGAGTAGGCTCGAACCTGCATAGATTGGTTTTAAATTAATTTTCTTTAAAGGTAGAAGTGAAAGTTTAAAATTTTGATTAAAAATTTAGATCTAAAAATTGAATACAAGAAAACACTTAGAAAGAGAGTAGATATGAGAAAAACATTCCAGTTAAAGACCGGACTATGCTCAATTCTCAATTCCATTGATAGATGCAAAAATAAACAATTTTCATGATAGAAAATTGGTTATGATCATTGGTACAAACTAACAACCTCATTTATTTACCTTGTGGATACAAGAACTAAAAGTAGCCAACCTTAAAATTCAAATATTAAAAACTAGAAAGGGCCACAGGATTTATTAAGCTAGATTGTGAATTTCCCACAACATAATCAAAAATTTCATCACCCTATAATGTGATTACATCACATCTATATACTAACTAGTTATCTAATTCTTATAGGACTTTGGAGGTAGTTTCCAAATAAAACAAAAAGAGTAAAAAAAAAGAATAAAAATACATTTCTAGTTAAATTCCTCCAGCAAATATAGTTTTCAATCATAAAAAAATATTCCAAATTAGCTTCAACTCATTCCAAAATTGAGTCTTGAGCTTTTCATTTTTAATCACATTTTCGTAGGTTAGGCGTGGGCACGCCTAATTCTTTCTTCAAATCTGTCCAATGTTTGGTTTTTGGCTCATTTCTCTATTTTTTTTCTTCTTACACTCCATAATGAATTAATGTTGGAATATGGCATATAATTAGGAGCATTTTGACCACAAAGAACGGTGAAATACCATTCGAAATTATAATGAAATGCATCCATATCACTTAGGTTGAGCATCAACTTCGCCGTGACGTCGAAATGCATAGCCATCTTCAACATCCTAACATATGACGGCTCTATGGTTACTTTTACGATTTAGGCATGATGGTTTTTCTTTAATTTCAGAATAGATGATAACTTTATCGTAGACTTATGTTTATTATAACTATTTTTTATTGCACGCAGTTCTCGCGACCATAAAAAAATTATTATAAGAAATGATAAAAAAATTATGAAAAGAATAAATCAAACTGTAAATTATAATAAATGTGAAAAATTAAGGTGAGAGAGGAATGTGGAGTAATGGGTAGTTAACAAAAATAAATAATAAAAAAAATTAAATTACTAAATTGACTAAAATTTTTTAAAGGGAATAAATGAAGTGAAGAGTAAATTTGGTCATTCTAAAATTGATATACTAAATGAGCTTTCTTTTATAATAGTATAGATTCCAGAAACATGTATATATGATTTTGGAGGGAGAACTCTACAAAGAGCAACAGAACTGCAAATAAGTTTCGTTGAATTTTGAAATAGTCAAAATTTTAGCAGTTTTCAGTCTTTTTATATAGGCAAGTTTAGTTCCTTTGCGTACGTTTGGTAGTTGTTATTTAGGGTTAATTACTTCTTACCATCCGAACTATGATCATTTTTATGCTTTGGTATCTAAATTTTTATTTGTGTCAACTTTACGAAATTTTGCATTTTGTCATTTACAACTGTTTTTCAATCAAGTATTTTGATGAAAAAATCACATGCAGTGCACATGTAATATTTAAAGGTTATGTGATATTTTCCACATGCACAATATGTGATATTTTTCCGGCAGTAAAATCAACAGTAAGTCCTTCGTATATGGCAAAGTGCAAATTTCGCAAAATTGAAATTGTAAGTTGACACAAAAAAAGTTACGATGACAAAATATAAAAACAGGCAAAGTTTGGATGGTAAAATTTAATTTACCATATTTATCTTAAAAAAATACAATATAAATGCTTGGACTCAGAGCTACTTTTGAGCCAAGTTTTGCGGAATTATGATATAGTTAAGATTTTAATAGTTTTCGACATTTTTATAAAAGCATGTTTAGTTCTTTTTCGTACGTTTGGTGGTTACTAGGAAGTATCACGAGCAATGCACTTGTAAAAATATATTTTTAGATGTGAATATAGAATTTATTAGTTACTAAAGATTAATTTCATATTTCTATTATTGAAACATTAGTATATAAGTATTTTAAAAAATATTGATAATAATTGTTGGTACATAGCATAAAACCCCCCACTGTGTTTTAAATTTTTAACTGAAAACCTTTTGTATTTTTAAACTGATGTCTCCCCTTTCATTAGTTCTTAACGACGTTAAATTTTTTAAGGAGTTGATTATTATGCTCTTGTAATAATAGCTATTGATCTTCAATATGTAAAAATGAACAGTCCAAATTTGAAGTTATTTTATATATATAATTCAAAGTTCTAGGCGACCTCGCCGCTGCACCAACAACAAAATGGGCGATGGTGAGGTCACCCCTTTGTCGCCACTGAATATGGGCGACAACTTTTGGGATGACCATCGTTTTCAGTTTTTTCTTTTTTCTATTTTTTTAAAAAATAATTTAAGAATAATTAAATACTATTTATAAATAATATAGTTGAAAATAATTTATATATTGTTCTTTATATTTAGTTATTATATTATATAAATAAATATAATTTATCAGAATATAATTAAATCAAATTATTATTTTAAATTTTACATTATTAAATAATTTAAGTTATAATAAGTTTTTATTTATATTCATATAAATATTAGGGGAAAATTTTTTTAGTCTAGTGACTTGGTTCTCATTCAATTTTGATCCACTAACTACGATAATTATCACATTTTGTATACTAAATTTAAAAAAATGCTTCGATTAGGTACTTCGGTGGTTGATTTGTTCAATTTTTACTAGAAATTGATGATGTGGTAGATAATTGTTTATTTGTATGCAATGACATGGCAAATATGTACACTGGACATCCTATGTGGCATAATTATATTTAATTTAAATATATAAATATTTTATAAAAAATAATTAATATAATTTTAATTTAAATATAATAATTATTCTCATTATCTAATATTATTCTTAATTAATTAAAACATATATTTTATTATTATAATTATATAAAATTATTTTAATTAATTAAAATATATTTAATTAATAAATTAAACTAAATAAAAAAAATTGGGCGCCATTGCCCTCTTTCTTTATCTGGGCGACGGCAACGCGCCTAGATTTGGGGGCGATCGGGGGAGGCGACGAGGGGGGTGGGGATGGCAGTACGCGACAGGGAGGAGGCAGCGGGGTGGGGGGTGGGAATAGGTTTTCTTTTTCTTTTTGTTTTTCTAATATTATATATATATATATATATATATATAATAAATTTAAAATTAATAAATCTAAACCTATTTTTTTATAAATTTAAGAAGTGACAATTAAAATTATTGTAATTATATTAATTAAATATTTTAGTTAATTAGAATAATTTTAGATAATTATATAATTATTATATTTAATATTAAAATTATATTAATTATATAAATAATTTTATTTATAATTATGTATATATTTTAAATATAATTATGCCACGTAAGATGTCTGGTGCACATAATGACGTGGCTAATTTCACAGTACAAATAAGCAATTATCTGCCACATCATCTATTTTCAACCAAAATTGGACAAGTTAGCCATCGGAGTACCTAATTGAATTATTTTTCAAAGTTAGTATACAAAATGTGATAATTATCATAGTTAGTAGACCAAAATTGAACAAGAACCAAGTTAATGGGCTAAATTTTTTTTCCCTAAATATTTAAACTTGAAAAATTAATTTTAGTATATTAAAATTTGTATTGTGATTTGTTAATTAAAATTTTTAATTAAAAATTATATATATCATAGGTATTTTAATATTCAATTTATATATTTTATAAATTTATAATTTATTAAAACTATGAAAACTAAATAATAAATTAAATTTATCAATAGAATCTAATTTATTAAAATAATGCTCGTTGCAAAATGAGAAAGAAAAAATATTTGTACACTTAGATGTCTAACGAATGGGGCAAAATGGATATTTGTTAATTAAAAATAATAGTAAAAATGCTAAAAATGATACATATTCACACAAAAAGTGCGTGTTCATCACTTTTCGTTAAAATCAAATGGAGAGGGGTATTTTGATGCCTTTTAAATAACACAAAGGATTTTTGCTTATAAACATGATAAGGGCATTTTTCGCTATTAATATTCTATTTAGAAATTACGAAATTATTCCTATATTGATTATATGCAATATAACCTATTATAGGATACAAGATATAATAGAGGACGCAACAACTCTTTATCTACTGATTATATCGCTATAAGATCGAGATAAGTAAATAATTAATATTATTTATTTATGCTATTTTTTTGTGTTATTACTTTTATATAAGTTTGTGATTTGTGCAAAAATTGATTTATTTAGAAATGTATGAGTTGTGGACGATTTAATTTGAAAGTAAATAATAGAAATAAAAAATTTAAAATGGGAAATCCCATTTCAAAATTTAGAAATGGGATTTCAAATCCCAATTTTTGTATTTTTTTAAGAAAAAATTATGTCATAATTGAGATTTCAAATCTCAATTTTCCCGATATTTATTTATTTTTTAAATAACACTCTTTTAGAAAATTAATTAAAAAATATAAAAAAAATAATTACAGCAATGGAGTGAAATGAAAATTTTCAACAAAGTAATTTAGTAAAGGGAAAATTGCATTTTTGGTCCCACCGGATAGGTACTGTTGCAATTTTGGTCCCATACGTTATGAGCTCAGCACTTTTGGTCCCACAGAAAGAAAAAGTGTGCACTTTTAGTCCCAACTCCGTTTAAACCATTAAGTGAGGATGCAAAACCACTTTTAGAAGGTCCAAGGTGGTTTTTTATGGTTTGAAAACCACTAGGCATTTTGGAGGAATTATATTGATTTTGTTGCATTTTTCATGCATTTCACTATAAAATGACAAAATTTTCCCACTAAAATTTGCAAAAAATTAAGCTGCATATTTATAATAGATAAAAAAAATATCTTTGCAAAAAAATAAATTGCACACTTATGATAGATTAAAAATATTATTATGAATGAAATATTAAATTATGTGATTGCAAAATTAAAATGACCTCAAAAAAATTAAAGCATTGCAAAATTAAAGCAAAAAATGAACTAACTACATTTACGCCAAAATTCACTGTAAATTTAACCATGTTTTCTTTGTGCCAACTATGCACAAATATGCAATTTACATTCTAAAAGAATTGCCAATATTTGCAATTGCCAAAGAAAAAAAAATTGTAGATTTGCCCAAAAACTAATTACAGAACCAAATTCAAGTAAATGCACTTGGTTACACAACAAAAAATATTCCAACTAAAAAATGTTTGTCATGGTGACAAACCTTTTTGGCAGGAATAAAACATGATTAAATCAGTATAGTGCTAATAGTGAATTTTGGCATCAATGCAATCAGTTCATTTTTTACTTTTAATTTTGCAGTACTTTTATTTTTTTTCAACGTCATTTTAATTTTGCAATCACATAATTTAATATTTCATTCATAATAATATTTTTTATTTATCATAAGTGTGCAACTTATTTTTTTGCATATATAATTTTTTTATCTATTATAACTGTGCAGCTTAATTTTTGTAAATTTTAATGGGAAAATTTTGCCATTTTATAGTGAAATACATGAAAAATGCAACAAAATCAATATAATCCCTTCAAAAGCCTAGTGGTGCTTGGACCTTTTAAAAGTGGTTTTCCATCCTCACTTAACGGTTTAAACGGAGTTGGGACCAAAAGTGCAACACTTTTTCTTTCTGTGGGACCAAAAGTGCAGAGCTCATAACGTATGGGACCAAAATTGCAACAGTACCTATCCTGTGGGACCAAAAGTGCAATTTTCCCTTTAGTAAATTAATATAAATTTTAAAATAAATTAATAAAACAAGCAGGCTGCTTTGCCCTAATTCTTTTTGCAGCACCGCGGCGCTACAAAAATCTATTAAAAAAAATAAATTTAATATATAATAGTAAATTTAATTATTAATATCGTGTATAAAAAATTGATAATAATTATATTATATGACTTTAGTAAAATAATGATACCAAGCAAATTTTTTTAAGAATGATTATTATTAAGATGTATTTTTATTCTAAAAATATTTTAATTTAATAATAATTTATAATATTTTTATTAGTACTCTATAAAAAAAATTAACAGAAGTAATATTATCTTTTCATTAATATTGCGTACAAAAATTGACAATAATTATAAGGGATTACACTCCCCTCCCCTGAAGTTTGGTGTAATTATACGTAAATTCCTTGTGGTTTGGAAAATTACATCTACCACCCCTGAAGTTTGCTTCCATTTAACAAATAAGTCTCTCTGTTAATAAATAGTTTACTATATTTGTTGATATTAACAAAAAAATTGAATGAAATTGATATTACCATCGATTGACTTTTATTAACGTATTGTAGGTCAAATATTTTTTTCTGACTAAACTACCCTTATAATGGTGATGGTACCTCCTAACATACATTAACGTGTGAAGATGTATGAGGATAATTTGATCATAAAAATATTTATTTGACCTACAATAAATCTTTAATAAGTTAATTGAAGATAAATTTTATTTTATTTTTTAATTTGTTTGTTAATATCAGCAAAATCGGTGAATTTTGATTAACGGGGAAACTTATTTGTTAGACGAAAGCAAACCTCAGGGGTGCTAGATTTAATTTCCTAAACCACAGGGGGTTTATGTGTAATTACATCAAGCTCCGGGGAAGGGAGTATAATTATCCCTAATTATAATGTGAGACTTTATTTATCAATAATAGTTATTAATTTTAATAAAAATTAGTTGGTGTAGTTACTTTAAATAAAGTCTCACATTATAATTATTGTCAATTTTTGTTCACAATATTAATGAACAGACAATATTACTTTTGTTAATTTTTTATATGGAGTATTAATAAAAAATTATTATAATTATTATTAAATTAAAATATTGTTTAGGATAAAAATGCATCCTAATAATAATTATTTTTAATAAAATTTGCTTGTTATCATCATTATTTTGGCCCAATTTTTTTTTAAAACAAATTTGCAGCACATCGCGGTGCTGCCTACTTTTTTGAAATTTGTCATTTCACCACCCCATTATTGTAATTGTTTTTTTAATTAATTTTTCCCACTATTTTCATAATTTTTTGTATTTAAAAAACAATTTTCCCTTTTTATTATCGGAAAAATTATTAACTTAATAAAAGAAATAAAAATTACAGAAGTGGAGTGATTTGAATTTTTTAAAAAAATAGGCAGAACCGGTCTCTTAGGGAGCGGTTATGCCATTAAACATAAAATATTACCGTTGGAGCATTGGGCGCGGAAAGACAAGAAGACCCACATTTCGGGTAAAATACATATTACCCCCCTGTGATACCCCAAATGTTCAAATAAGCCCCTGTGATAAAAAAAATACCATATACCCCCCTGTAAAATTTAAAAAGGTGCATATTGGCCCCTTACCCGCGCCCCCAATTTTCTATCGCTTTTTTCTCCGACATCCGATGACCTCTCGATGTATGCTTTCCACCGTTGGAAAGCTCTTCCAACAACGATCATTTTGACACCCTACCACCGCCAATCTCTCGTCCGTCGGTTAGTAATCTCCATTTTTTCGTTTTATTTTTTTTAGGTTTTTTATATATATATACATATAACTAAATTATATTTTCTTATATTATATTTTTAAAATATGTATAATTTAAATACAGAGGTGGTTTGATAATTTAAGGGCAAAATATACATATTTAGTCGCAATTTTGGGAATATGAATTTTACAAGGGGGTAATATGCACCTTTTTAAATTTTACAAGGGGGTATATGGTATTTTTTTATTACAATGGCTTATTTGAACATTTAGAGTATCACAGGGGGGAAATATGGATTTTACCCCCCACATTTCTGTTCCTTCTATTTTAAAATCAAATTTATGTGAATTCATTCATTCACTCATTCCAGAAAATCTCCCTCACCTCTCGCCTCCATCTCTCACAAGCTTGAGTGCGTGTACTTTCGGAAAATGGGGATCCTTTCTGAGTCTGAAGTCTGAACAAGAACACAGGGTACGAAGAGGAACCTGCGCGTTATTTATATCTACAGCTTTATTCTGAAAATTTTTGGTTTTGTTTTTATGATTTTGGTTCTGGAAATTTGAAAGATTCATGTGATTATGATCTCTTTCGAATATGATTTCCAATTCCTAGGTCATTCAACGTTCTTCTCCTTTTTCTTCTTTTTCTTTTTCGTAATTTAATGTCCTCTTTGCTGTAAGTATCTTCTTCATCTTCTTTTCCCCCTTGTAGTTTCGTTTTATGAAGATCTTGGAGATGCAGGCTGTGTTTATTGTAGAAGAATGGATGATAGAGTGTTTTTCTGTTATTTGATTTGTTTTTCTGTAACTATATTCTGACACGCATAGAGTTGAATTTGAGATCAATGAGGTGTTGTAGAATTATTAAAGGTTTATGGTTATACTGTTGATTATCATTATGAAAAAGCTAATAATAGTAGTGAATGCCATGTGTTGGAAGAGTTCCATCAATTTTAGCAACTTTGGGAAGTCTTAATGTGATATTGTTATTGAGAATTGTACCAATAAATGTGAAGTTAGAGATTGATCATGTAACGGGTTTGTTAGCAATTTTTCAATTTAAGTCATATATTGTTTTGGCTATACTAGGATAAAATCTCTGTATTTGAGGTGTAAGTTGATAACTAAATCAGAATAGGGGTTTAGAAACTTCAGTTATTTTGGGATTTTTGAATTTATTCAGCATCAAAATGTGATGAGTTAATGTTTGGTGATCGACAACCAAAAGATTAATATAGTTTAAGTACTATATTGAGAAATTATGTCATTGATCTTGTTGTGATAGTTTCCTCTAGGTTGTGAAAATATTAAAAATTTGAGTTTGATATTAGTTGTCAATTAGATAAGGAGTTTTGGAGATACACTATAATTGATATGTGCAAAAGGATTTTTGAATTTATTCAGCATCGTAATGTGGTGAGTTAATGTTTGGTGACCGACAACTAAAAGGGTTATTTAGTTTAAGTAATATATTGAGAAATTATGTCATTGATCTTGATGTGATAGTTTCCTTTAGGTTGTGAAAATATTAAAAATTTGGGTTTGATATTAGTTGTCAATTTGATAAGGAGTTTTGGAGATACACTATAATTGATATGTGCAAAAGGACTTTAGGAACGGGCGTGGAACTGATTGTTGGACAGAGGTTAGATACTAGTAACTATCCTTTGCGATGTTCGATCTACAACAGTTGTCTTGGTAATTACTGATTATCAGTTAATGTTAGGTAATAAGATTGGTAGAATGCCTTAAGAGATGATCTTAACTTGTGTACTGTTTATTAGATTGATCAAATGACTTGTGGTTACTCTAGAAATTTGCAATGCAAAGATATCGGAGAAGTACTTGGGTTTAGAGTTGATAATTTTGGTGGAATTATATTGTTGAAGTTTAAGAAAAGCAAATGTTGATTTTAGAGCTAAGTAATAGAATTATTATTCATGAAAAGGTTTTGGATATGAACGAGGAAGTGACGATTTGAGTTTAGTTACATTATTATACATTGGGACAAGATTAGTACGCTTGAATAACATTTTGTACTAGATGCTTTTATGTGCTGAAAAGAGTATCGCAAAACTTGATACCTGGTGGAATTACTTTAGTGATTAATTATTATGGAACTTTTTGGTCTTTTCTTATTAAGGATATTAGAAAAGATAAATTTTACCTTTATCCGTACTTGAACAGAAATAGGTTGTGATTGCTCTAGATTTTGGTTTTTAGGTTACTACGTATATTCAGAAAATGTGACGCTATTTGGGTAATTGTGGATAAACAAGGTGATTCTGTGGATAAATTAGTCGAGTTCTATGATTCAAAAATTATAAGATTGCACGGTGCGTCTATTTCTATACTATCTAATAGAGATCCTTGATTTACTTCATATTTTTGGGAAGCTTACGAAGGGCACGAGGTATGAAGTTATATTTTAGTACAACATTTTATTCTCAAAGTGAGAGGCAGTCGAAAACAACCATTCGTATACTAGAAAATACTACGAGAACCGGTTTAAGTAAGATTAAGAAAATTGGGATGATTAGCTACCACTGATGGAATATGAAATAGGTGAAAAAGTTTCTTAAGGTATTTTCGAGAATAGAAATACCGAGATTTGATCACTACGCTATGATAGTACTAATTTAATCTTATACATTTTTGTGTGAGCTGGAGATAGAAATTTTAGAGAACTTAACGTATATAGAAGATTAAATAGAGATCTGGGATAGGACCGTAAAGAAATTGAGAAATAAAGAGATACAATAGTGAATCTAAAGTAGAGCCATCACTCTCCAAATGAGTCTATGGGAGGTTGAAAGGATATGAAAGAAAAGTAATCATACTTATTTTCTTGAACGGGTAAGATGATCGAATTTCGAGGACGAAATTTTTATTAGGAGAGGAGAATTGTAACATCCTCATACGTTAATACATAATTAGCATTTATTAGCTTAATAATATAGATAAGTGGTATGATCATTTATATAATATTTGGTGTTTAAGTAGAAATTTATTTGAAATGATAAATTCTTGGAGATGAGTGAAAATTTTGACAATAGGAATTGTGGGTGTTACAATTATTAAAGAATTAAGTAACAATAAATTTTTATTTATATTCGTATAAATATTTAAACTTGAAAAATTAATTTTAGTATATTAAAATTTGTATTGTGATTTGTATTATAGGTATTTTAATATTCAGTTAATATATTTTATAAATAAATATAATTTATTAAAAATATGATAACTAAATGATAAATAAAATTTATCAATAATATCTAATTTATTAAAATAATGCTCTTTGCAAAAGGAAAGTGGAAAAATGTTTGTACACTTAAATGTCTAACAATGATGCAAAATGACATTCCTTAATTAAAAATAATAGTAAAAACACAAAAACTGATGCCAATGCACACAAATAGCGCGTGTTCATCACTCTCCTTTCAAATCTAACGGAGATGGGTTAGTTTGTTGCATTTTAAATAACACAAGGGTTTTTTTGCCTATAAGCATAACATAAGAGCAATTCATGCTATTTAATATTATATTTAGAAATTATGATATTCTCGATATATTGATTATATGCAGTATAACCTATTATAGGATATGGGGGATATAATAGAGGACTGTGCAACTCCTTATCTACTAATTAAATCGCTATAGATCGAGATAAGTAAATAATTTGTATTATCTGTATATGCTTCTTTTTTTGTGTTATTACTTTTATATAAGTTTGTAATTCGTACTGAAATTAATTTATCTAAAAATATATGAGTAGTGGACGATCTAATTTGAATGATCATACTATGAACGTGAAATGAGAAAATGCATTGAAATATTTCATTTATTGTATGTTGGTGCCTGGAAATGAACATAGGTCGATATGTGGTTTTATGTTATTAAATTGCTTACAATAAATTATAAATGTGATGTGAACTCCCCTTGACGTTGTTGAATAGCCTGTGTGGCGAAAAAGAATGAAAAGAGCTATGATGAGATATAAAAAGAGCTATGATGTGATATAAAAGAGCTATGAAGCAATATGAAAATAGCTATGATGCGAATTGAAAGAGTTATGATGCAAAGCAAGATTGTTGAACCTGTGTGGCGTGTCAAGGGGATTCATTTAAACATGATGTAATAAATGGTGAGGTTGAGTTGATGGAGAAAACAGTATATCACCTTTTTATACGCAGACTAGGGAAAGAAGAATTTAATTGATTGTCTTGTTATGAGTTTGGTGTTTTAAGTAATAAATTTAGTTATGTTGGAATTAAATTGATTTTATACACATGTTGCTCATTTTGGTTTGTCTAGACTATATTTGATGTATATGTATAAATAGTGTTGTTTATTTACTTACGAATTTGTAGGCTCACTCCTTTGCTAACATCTTTTAGGTATAGATAATTACCCACATAGGGTTAGGTTCAAACCTTACATCAGTCAGGTCGGGCTAGTGTGCAGTTCCTTTATCACCAATTAACAAAAATAGAAATCACTCTTTTGGGGTTATATAAATATGAATTAAAAATGAGGATAGCATGTGAACTAATTATAACAGTTCTATTTTATGTTATTGCTAGACATGTATAATCTCGTGGATTAGAAGTGCTAAATTTGCTAGTGGTGATGATGAGATTACTTCGTGGGCATTGGATTATGTTGGTATTTACATGTATAAATAAGGTTTACTTTAAGTGTGATATTTAGGGGATATACAATCGTCGGGCCGTTAGAGGGTGCTACAAAAAAAGTTCCGTAATTTTGGATTTTTATAAGAAATCCTAATTTAATAAAATTGATCATATTTTATTTTTAATGTTTATTTTATATTTTTTTTTTTTTTTGTTTTTTATATTATTTTTATGAAATGTTATATTTTTTATTTAACTGCTATATCCTGATTTTTTTTTTAATTTATTGATGTGGAATGATTCTAAACTAATAATTTATTATGTATTTTTTATAAAAAAATAATCTAATTAGGCATATCCATAGCTATATTATTTTTAGTGAAATGTCTATTTTACTATCAAATTTTTAAAATTATTATTTACATTCTTCATTAACTTCTAAATTTAAATTATTATTGCATAAAATATTATTCCTTGCATTTTTATATCATACTTTTATTGTGATTTCTTGATCTATTAATTCATATAAATTTAATTGGTATTATATATTTCTTGTTCAATAGTATATTAGGTTTTTAAAAATTTAATCTTTTATGTGCATACAAGATAATTTAATATTAAAAATTATATAGTGATACAATCATGTTGACTACAATCATGTTAGGGAATCGTAACTCCAATGGCTATTTTGCCGTTGCTTTTGCCCAACATCGCGATTGAATGAAATTTCAATTTTTCATTAAAAAAAAAAATATTGTTATGCTTTGATAGAATTTGGTTCTTATAACTAATTCTTATTTAGAGATAATTCTATTTACAGCCCGTAACCTATGGCTTGTTTATAGAGATTACATGTGTTTTTTATAATTATACATACATCACCAGACACATCAAAATTATATACACAAATCACCATTATTTTTTGAAAAATTGCACATACACTCCACAAAAATATCAACATCATTACACAATTACCCCTATTCTTTTGCTATTAGGGGTGGTTAATGTAATTATGCAAAAAAGTAGGGTGGTTTGGGTAAACATGTCATAAATAAGGGGATGTAGAAATAATTATCCCTTTAATTTATTATTAAAAAAATATTAAGGATATGAATGTCTTTTCACAGTAGTAATAAAACTCAAGAGATTTTCACTATTATTTATTTATTCATAAGTTGCACTTAAAAATATTATTTTATCTTCGGTATATTAGGCCAAAACTAAAAAATATATGAAAACATAATCTCAAAAGAATTTTCTACTACTAATATTAAAATAAAATCAACAGGAAGAAGTCACCCATGTTAAATATTCGAAAAAGCATTTCTAATTTAATAAAATTGATAATTTTTATTTAAAACATTTACATATAGAAATGGTGTTTAAAAAAATATTTGGTAACATCTTAAGATTGATATTTTCACCTTTATAAGGATAGTTTAGTTTGAAAAAAATTATTTGACCTACAATACACATCAGTAATAAGTCAATCGAGAGTATATATTAATTTTCATTCAGTTTTTTTGTTAATATCAGCAAATTTAGTAAATTTTGACTAACAGGTGAACAAATTTGTTAGACAGAAGCAAATCTCAGGGGTGCTAAATACAATTTTTAAAACCACATGTGGTCTATATGTAATTACACAAAACCTCAGAAAAGGGGAATGTAATTATCCCTTAAAAAATATTGTAAAGTTAGTCCCAAACAATGCCATTTTTTATGAGGGAAATAGGGCAAAATCCCCCTGTGTTATATTAATAGGCAAAAAAATCCCGTGTTATCTACAACAAAAATTCCCCTCTCGAGAATGTATTTCACACGTCTAAAATGAGAGTCGGGTTCTTTTTTTAACACTTTTTGATATTATTTATATTCGTAAATGTCTATTATACCCCTTTGTTTGATATATATGGAACAATTACTATTTTAGTTTAAAATATTTTTAATAAATTATATATTAGTGAATAATGACTTTTTTATTTAGTAATATTATTTTAATTAATTTTATTTATTTATGAAATATATTAACTAAACATAAAAGTACATAAAACGTATTAACTAAACATAAAAATATATTTTATTTATTATATTAATGAAATATCAAAACACTTATTTTAAATTAAAATTATCAACATATGTATCTAAACTAAAAAATTGATTTTTTTTATTTTTAACTTTTGAAAAATTAAATTATTTTTACTTATTTATTTTAAAAAAAGTTTGACGTTTTCTTCTTCGTTGGCGAGCCAATGGAGAAGACAACGAGTGAGCATGGCACCTAGAACCTCGGCACAGAGGCGACGTCGCTTGGTGGCCGCCCAAATTCGGGGCAATTATTTATTATTTTTTTTAAAGACGTCTTCTTCTCCGTCGGCCGCTTCATCGCCAACGGAGAAGAATGGTGCCCAGAACCTCGCACAGAGGCGACGTGGCTTGCGATCGCCCAAATCCGGATCGGGGGCAAAGTTGCTCTGGATCTGGGCGGCCACCCTTTCAGAAGGGGGCAATCTGTCGTCGCGCTTTTTGCTTGCGCAAGGCGACGGCGCCGGTCGCCGCCCACAGCGGCAATGCCCGTCGTCGCCCAAATTCGGGGCAATTATTTATTATTTTTTTTTAAAGACGTCTTCTTCTCCGTCGGTTGCCTCATCGCCAACGGAGAAGAATGGTGCCCAGAACCTCGCACAGAGGCGACGTGGCTTGCGATCGCCCAAATCCGGGGCAAAGTTGCTCTGGATCTGGGCGGCCACCCTTTCAGAAGGGGGCAATCTGTCGTCGAGCTTTTTGCTTGCGCAAGGCGACGGCGCCGGTCGCCGCCCACAGCGGCAATGCCCGTCGTCATCTTACTGTGTGTATATATAGATATAGTATAAATGTATAAATATACATATGTATATATGAATATTTATTTAATATAAAATATATTTTAAAATAATTTTAAATCTAAACCGTTCATTTTAAACTATTGATGATCAATGGCTACAATAACAAGGACATGACGGTCAACTTATTAAAAATTCTAATGCTGTTAATCCTGACTAACGGAGGGGGAGAGTGTGCATAATTTTTTAGCTTAAAAAATAAAAACACAGGAGGGGTTTTATGCAATTTACCCTTTTTATTGTGGGACTAACTTTGGAACATTTTCTTAAAGTGTGGAACTAATTTTGTAACGTTTTTCTAAAGTGTGGAACTAATATTGCTTATTTTAAAAAGGCAAAATTACATTTTTGATTCTGTAACTTTAGGTCGTTAGCACTTTAAGTCCTGTAACTTACTTCATTTACACATTTAGTCCTTCTTTTTACAAATTTAATCTTGAGCATCTCACATTTGGTCATTTTTTTGACAATTTTGGTCACATTCACATTATAATAAATCTCATTTTTGGTCCTGTAACTATGAGTCATTAGAACCAAAATTGTTAATACAGGACTAAATTCGTCAAAAAAAAAGACTAAATGTGTAAATGAAGTAAGTTACAGGACTAAAAATGCTAATGATCTAAAGTTATAGGATCGGAAGTGTAATTTTACCTTTAAAAATTATGAGACTTATTATAAACCACTCTATATTTTGGACAAAAATTATAAGTTTCTCCAAAGTTACAATAAAAAAAAGGTATAGAAATAGAACTTATAACAAAGTTACTAGAAAACATGGAATGGTATATCTGATAGACAATGGGGAGTACGAACTTTATGAAAGTCATAATTATCTGCTTATATATATGTACATGGTTATTTTTACATCCTCTCTGAATGTAAACATAAATTTTCTCAAAAAAAAAAAAAATTACACCTGATTATACCTGATTATTTTTCGTTAGAATTTGAATGAAAAATGTTGACGTTAGTAAAAAGAATTATATAAAATTTTAATTTCATCCCTCGTCTAATATTCGCATGTCCACAAATAAGGAAATTCCTTTATCTAAAAGAGGGGTCGAATGCGCCAACAATTGAACTAAAGAAAAATAAGGAAGACCGCTTTGTGTTGATTTTGCTCGAAAGCCCTTCTTATTCTGATGGCCTGGCCTGGTAATCTTGGGGCGACAGCCAGCCAACGAGAGCTTCATCTCCACCTAGCTGATATTCTTAGATGGAAAGATCACACAGAAAAAATGAACAGAAAGTTATTCTCAAAGCTAAATCCCGAGTTCCAACCAGACTATCGTTGGGACTTATAAATTACTTAAATTTGCTCCTACATCATCTCAATGCTTACAGAGTTATGAATAACAAAGCAAACTGAATCACAAAAGGATAAAGAAAATGATGATCCATGAGATATCCACTTCACAGACATTATCGTTTTCTAGAGTTCATAACTATTTACTTTCTGCAGCAAAATTGACAGAGAAGTCTAAGTTTGTGAAACTACAATGCTAGTTCAAGTATATATAAGCCAAGTCTTAATATAAAATAAAAAAATAAAGCACAACTAGACAACCTGCATAAGGGGATAGCTTCTACCTCATTCTTTCTCCAACTTGCGGATGGAAATACGACATCCTTAAATCCAGACAGCTCATAGTTCAAACTCATCTTCGAGCTTCAATTGCTCTGTTGCAGCGTCTTCATCTTCATCAATAACAAAGTATGGATTATGAGCCTCCGGCTTGAATTTGTACCCTGTGAACACATAGAACGCCAATGTAGCCAACTCTCCTGCGATGATGCTAGTCCAAAGGTACTTGTAAGAAGTTATAGTTTCCAGTGCATAAACCACAACCCGAGTAAAGTAAATGTAGCATATCACCACAATGTAATAATGCCTAAACAAAGTTAACTTCATCAAATTCACCGCAGCCTTCCCATCAGTCCTGGCTGCCTCCCGCAAGTTCTTGATGGACCAAACAATTGGGAAAAGCACTGCGCAGCAACAGATGACATCAACAAGCAAGAACACTTGTTTCCATGTGACCCACTCGTGGCGGAAAGGCCCGGTCTCATCGATCACAACCTGGGCTATATTCGCTACCACCTGAAGCGGTATCACAATCATCAAAACCTTCTTGTCCTTATCTTGCAAGTACGGTTTCAAGAACGACCATCCAGTTCCAATCAAGACAATCAAACTAAACAAAGTAATCCCCTTCAAGAAACTAAATACGTAAAACAAGACATCCCAGCCGTGGGCCGACCCCGTTCGCTTGATATATGATTTGTCCTCAGCCTCGCACAACAGATTCAATGCTTTCAAGAGCACCACAGCCAACATAAAGTAGTGAATCCCATGAACAGTCAACCTTTTCTTGTACAAAACATTGACCCATATAACAGCCATAACGAAATAAATGATGGAGAACAGGAAAAAAGCCCTAGGCAAAACGGTTTTACCAGCGGAGAGATAATCACGGCTATTGGAGTTACCGTCTTCTAAATTGTACATCGCCGAACGAACACTCATCGAGACCTTAAGCTGCGGAAGGCAGTTGGCGAACACAAGTGTGTACTGATCAGCATCTATTTCGGCGTAAACGAAATTCAATTCGGTGGTGGTGAGGCTGGGGAGACGATCGAAGGTGTAGACTTTCTGTACGGCGTCTGATCCGAAGACGCAGTTGATTTCTCCGTCCTCAATCTGTTGGAGCACATGAACCCACGCGTCCCGGGTGCTGAGGAAGAACCCCACCTTCGAAAGCGCCGACGAGTCGGGTGTCGCCCCGGATAGAGAGAGTCTAGTGATGTTCAGCTCCAAACGACCGCGATGCGTAAACCCGAACTCGTCGAAGGGGATTATGGGGCGGCCATCGGATCGAATTTCGGAGAAACGGACCTCCGCGGTGACGAGTGAGGCGACTGAGAGGAGGCTTAACAGAACAAGAGGGAGCGACATGGCGATCGGATCTCTCGCACTCGCTCGCTGGAGTAAAGAAGAGGCAAAGAATGATGGGTGTTCGTCTATCTTTCGGATTTGTTCCTCGTTTGGTTTATTTGTTCGATCATTATGGTGCGGCGATGTATGATTCTTTCGGACGATTATGAGAAACCGAAGTGCAGAACAGTTGAGGAAGCTTTTGATTTTCAGTTGTCAAATGAGGTTAGAAGTTGGTGGCAATGACTGTAAGTGCGGAAACTGGCCGATGTGTTTGGATTTAGTTTCTTATACTGCCTTCCAAATTTGGAAAATATTTAATTTTGACCCCTACACTTACTAAAAGGGAAAAATATTTTTTTAGTCCTTTAAGTTTACCTAATATTAATTTTAGTCCGATAATTATGCTCATTTTTTTTCTAAGTCCAGTAAATTTTAAACTATAATGAAATTTAGTCCGAATTAGGGTTTTTTATATAATTTTCCGGCCAACTTTGAATTTTTCACCGGAAATTGCACGCGTGTCATTTTCTTGCTTAGTGTCCGGCCAAATATCCCATGTGTGTAGCCATGTGTGCAGCCACATAAGCCTCAAGCTGACTGGGCGATTTATATATAATATTAAATTCTTTTTTATATTATTTATATTTAAAAAAAGTAAATCAATTTTCTTTATTTTTAAAAAATATTTTTAACTTTTTTTTGAAAACCTAAATTTTCTTAATTTTAATATAAAAATTTTAGAAAAATAAATAAAAATTTTAAATTTTGTAATTTTAAATTGCAAATTTAAATTATAATTCAATATTAATATAAAAAAATATTTTTCAAATAAAATATTTATATGAATAAATATCAATTATTTAATATAAAATATTAATAAATATTTATATAAAAAAATTTTCCACCCGCCGCTCGCCGCCCACCGCCCGCCGCCGCAGAGGAGGAGGAGGGTGGCGTCCCGCCCCCCTCACCTCTGGGTGACGGCGTCGCTTACCCCGGCGGAGGCGACTCCTGGTGAAGCTGTCGCCTCCACCACTAGGCGAAGCCGTCGCCCAGATTGGGGACGACGCGACACCAGTCGTCCCGAACAGAAATTGGTCGGGCGATTGGCGTCGACCCCCTCCACGGGGTTGCCGGGGTGGGGAGAAGGGTAGGGGAGGGCGGGGGCCGATTGGAGGAGGGGGAGGAGGGGCGACAGGGGGGGGGGAGGAAACAGGGGGGGTTTGGGGAGGTTTTTTTTTTTAAATAATAATTTAATTTTATAAATTATAATATATTTTAAAATATTTTGAAGAAAAATTCCACCTCATTTCAATTGCCACATAAGCTTAAAATTTCCCAACATGTCTGCCAACTCCTCAAAAAATATCCAGTTGGAATGACATGTCATTTTTTCGGACAACAATAAAAAATTCGACCACCGGAGGACTAAATTTCATCAAATATTAAAACTTACTAGACTTAAAAAAAATGGGCATAGTTACTGGACTAAATCTAATATTGGACATACTTAACGGACTAAAAAAATAATTTTGCCCTTACTAAAATCCATTTGATCTCCCCATATTTTAGTACAAATACATGTGGTTCCTTAACTTTTAGAGTTTCAATATATCTAGATCCCATTGTTAAATGTACTTCAAATATTAACAAAGTAAAGTCACGTGCTACTTACATGATCCTCCCATTTTTTGAATACTTCAGTACTACATGACTCAATAGGATACTATACGCAAATGTTTGGATCACATTGTAGTTGTGATCAATGAAGAACCATGTTTCAAAAGATCAAGTCTAATACCCTTAGGTCTCGTGTTCTTACCACTCTCCCATTTTCATTATTTGCAAAGCATATCTTGTTGCTTTGTCAATTAGCATTTATTCCTTTAAATTAGTAAATACAACACTTACCCACTTAAGTTGATTGGTTTAGCAAAACTGTCCCCCCTTAAATAATTATATTGTTATCAATATATTTTAGTACTATTGTACATCAACTTATCAGTAGATTGTGTTCTAACTAAAAAGAATATGTTTCATCAAGATATAGAAAAATATGTGAAAATTTTGAATTAAAAGAAAAGTAATAATTTAATATAATAGAGACACAACAAATATAATAAAAAAAATTAAGTAATTTTCTTTTTTGTATTTATTGTACTCATTCATTATGTAACTTTAGGGGCATAAACTTTGAACTGTTTAACCTATATTACATTTTACTTTAAGATAAATATTTTTTTTGTAATTAAGAACATTTTAGCATTAAGAAAATCTTGAAAAAATAATCCTTTGAACTACATGTATATATATACACACACATATGATGGTGCCCCTCAAATATTTTTTTCAAATCCAAAGTAAGAAGATGGGGCCTTATTATGCAACCCAGCAGGCCGTATTGGGCTAATAGCAAGATATCAAGTCTATAGTTTGTCTATTTGATAACTATCCTGACATGCTAAAAAATGAGCACAACCCGACTGGGTGATCAGCATGTAGTAAGGATCACAAATCACGCATATAACTGGCATAATAAGATACGCCATACCAAAGAATCTCTAACTAACTCCACATAAGCCGGCTGAAGTCAACTTATCAAGCAACAGGTAAACGAATCCCTAAATTCTCGAGTTGATTGGGCAAAACCTCTTCAAATGGTCGTAACTTTTTTCAGATAAGTCCAAATCTCGATTCGATTATTTTTTTAGTTAGCTAACACGTTCAAGTTTCCATCGGTGTATAATTTGCCCTAACTACGTCCTAGATGTTGCTTTACGATTTCTTACGAATAGAAACTTTGTGCAGTCATTGGAAAACAAGAATCTCTTATTCTCACACTCTATTTTCTCTCAAGTTTCATCAATTTTGCAGCATACTTTCACATTCCACACGAATTTTATCACTCCATCATTGTATTCAACCATTAACCTCTTATTATTTTCAAGTTTTCCCCTTTATTTATTCTTTAAAATCAGTTCTGACTTAAGCATTAGAGTGCTCTAACCCCTATTTTGAGGGTTAGTTCACCTTTGATCTTAAATATAGGTTGTAGATTTGTTATGTTGAATCTAAATCTTTACATAAAATAAGATATCACACGGGGAGTTTTTTTTAACATCTTTTCATATCACATAGGGTGTTTTTGATATTTTATTTTTCTTAGAAATTTTCTTGTACATTTCCTATATTACTGGGGATCCTTGAATTTTCTGATATTTGGAGACTTTCTGTTGATATATTGTAAGCGGCCGAGCAAAAATGACTAGGTGTCTGTGGAATAAAATGCGTACTGCCAAGGAGGATGGAGGACTAGCTTTATTTTTATTTTCAATTTTCAATTTCCAGTAGGAAACGTGACTTTCAATTTTACTGGAAAAGTTTACTTCCAATTTTCTATATGTTTACATTTTAAAATAAGAATATATTTGGATTAGTTGATGAATTGTGTTTTTTTATATATTGTCAATGATGTCAAATCAATTTATTTTTTGATTTAACAGGAATGTTAATTTTATTTTTATTGTTAGCAGTGTAAAATCAAATATAATTCATATTTTTTATTGATATAGAATTATTAGTAACACCATATCAACATGCTGAAAAATAATATATTATTAGTGTAATAATCTAGTATTGAAAATATAGGAAAAATTATCGAGTGTCTCCGGAGTGATATTTATAGGCTCTTTACATAATATTGAATAATAATTACAACGTCAAATACGTATGGTATACACGCGAGAACAAAAAGAATCAACTTTGGAAAAGGTAAATACCTTATACAGCCACCAAAACATCATTAATCAACCACAGCTTCAGTTTCCCATCTCATCATTATCTCATGCTTGTAGCTTGGGACAGACACTGGAACTAGGTTTTGCAATGGAGCCTGCAAAGCAGCACAACGTTTCCAAAAAATATTAGCAAAACCGAAGATGGATGGCAGCTCTGTATTGCACAAGAAAGATGAAATCAAAGACTTACAGAAATCCGACAGACAAGGTTGAATGGATGCTGGATCATCCTCAAACTTCGGAGGAACTTGTCCGTACACCATCTCACAACTCATGTCTTCAAAATCTACAAAATCGTGAACGGGGCTGAAATTAGACACAAACCCTTAATTTTGATCCTTGTCGTGACAGTGATTTTGCGTCTATTTTGAAAATCCCATAAAACAAAAGACTAAAGGTGTTAAACTCCTATCTTATGAGAGTAAAAGTGTAATTTTTCATGCTTACTTGGAGTCATTGTTAATGGAAGTCCAAATTCATTCGTGAAGAAATCTTGTGTGGGTATTTTGCACATGTTGACGCACATTCCTACACAGCCGCTGTTCTCCAGGTACCTTGATGGCGTCAAAATGTATAAAATAGATCAGCCATTACAAGCTGAAACTAGTATTACAAGAAGCATTGATTCATGATGAAACATCATTTCATATCGTGCAAAGTAAAGCATGCATATATGGCCTCTCCAAATACCTTAATCAAGTCGAATTCATACACTAATGTCTGTCTGTCTATTCGTACCTGCATTTCTTTATAAGGACTCCACTCTTTTGCTTCACCCCGTTTACTTCCACCTCCACCACCTACTGAACGCCAATATTTCAGATATATATATATATATATATATATATATATATATAGGCAGACGAGCGTGACATAGAATTTGGGAATCATGAAGTTCTATAATGTACGTGATTTCCATTTCTTCCAGTTCATATAAGAAGGACGATTAGGATGAACATTGTATTTGCGCGGAGAAGAATGAAAATATTGCTAACATGTTGCATTTGTATGATGAGAACATCATAATTGGAACAATGGCGATAAACGCTAATTGGATTTTTTTAATTTCAAATTCTATTTTATTTAACATATACGTACATATCATGTGTACAAAATTATGTCATTTCTTTCATCTAAGCAATGATTTTATACACATAACGTGCATATTTAATTAATTCTCAATAAATAAGAATGTTATTTGATGCAGGCCAGTTTAGGGAGGTAGGATATTAGTAAGTGGTAAAAATTGTAAGCGTAGAGTATGTAAATGTGTACCTCAGAAGGGCCAACCAACCAGTGGAAGAAAGGCACTGTTAGTGCCGCATTGAACTCCGCAGCCCACTTTGTGGGTGGAAACATTTTTCTGAACTGCAAAACTAAAAACGTTTTTGTAAGCTATTATTTCAATATGAATTTGTTCAATAAAAAAGAGTAGGGACTAACATGGAAAAATGCGTGTATATATAACAAAGAGTCTGCACAGTTGACAAATGAGCTGGTTTGCCCGAGAGGTTAAGGGGGAAGACTTAAGATCTTCTGCACATAAGTGCGCATGGGTTCGAACCCCATAGCCAGCAGCATTAATATAACTTTTATTTTTTAGTTAATTACAAATCTCTCCTCCAATGTTTTCGGGTAAAAGTCGCTAACATTAAAATCGTGCTTTTTCTTTCCAAACTAAAGCTTTGGTTTATCCACAGGCCTTTAAATGCTCTTGTTTTTTTTTCTTGTTCTCATGAAAAGATAAAAGAAATTAAATCATAATTTTCTGTAGAGTATACATATTTGATATTACACCACATGCAAATGATACAACTTCGATAGTTTAAAAATTATTTATAAAAGATTGTAATTAATTTATAAATATCTCAAAAAAATAGTTATCAATTTGAAAAATAATTTATTAATTCAATAACAACATAGGTAGTATTTTTTGGCAAAAATTAAAATATATTAATTTAACAAAAAACTACTCCATCCACAAAAAGAAAAAAAATGGTGGTAAAAAATTGTGAATTTGTTATGTTACTGGAAAGTTAACGACTCAACTCAACCAAATCTAATTTAATTATATGATAAATACAGTACACTTGTCGTGTTGTTATGTAATTGATATTACAGTTAAAAAAAAATAATTGATCACATCATAAATATGAAATAATAATATATGATTAATTTAGTTCATTCAAACTTGATTTTGGACAAAAATGTTCGATTCCATTACAAGGAAATTAGCATAAAATGCTTTATGTGGTACGAAAATAGGTAACAGAAAAGGCAGAAAAGAGAAGATGGCATACTTGAGCAGGGGCGCCAGGAGGAAGCATGGAGAGCAGCACCTCCCGCACCACTTGCTGCTGCTGCAACCGCGACCTCCCCACCATTACTCTCTTTGACACTTCAACAAACGACTCGTAATCGTAATCAAACCACCCCTTCTTCCTCCCCTCTTCCTCTCCAGTACCTCTCGCGAACTTCTCCATCTTCCGCGCGAACAGAGTCATGAACGCCTTCTCGAACAGCGCGTCATTGTACTTCGTCTTCTGCCCCATCGGCGCCGGCTCTCCTGACGCCTCCGCGATCCCACATCGGACTCTGCCGTGTCTGTGCCTCTGGAAGCAGCAATGGCTTACTGATGGGAAGTTGATCGCTTGGAAACTTAGAACCACCATTAGATTCTCCTTTTGCTTCCGGATTACTGCACTAACAACGTAGAACAGCTACCGTATGGGGATTTTTGGTGTATCTTGAGAGAGATTTTTAGCCCCCGTGGCTGGGTTTTAGGAGAATGACGGCCATCCACGTGTCCCCTGACGACAAAGCAGCGTATGAACCTCTAATTTTATTTATATATATTATATTTGAGAAGGTGAACCTCTAGTTTAGCAAGAATGATGATAGCCGAAGGCGATTGGATTTTTTTATTTTAGTTATTAGATTATTGAACTCTAATTTAAAATATAAAATTTGTTTTCTCAAAAGATTTTTAAAAGTAATACACCATTTTTCAAAATTCTCCATTTATAATTTTAGTTAGGTTGGAAAGAAAAAAATATGTTTTCTCATTAAAAAAAGTACATAATTTTTTAATTTTACCTCTTATTTAATATTTTTGTATAAATTATTGACAATATATCTATTTTTTTCATTTACTGATTATTTTTTATCTGATTGCAATAATTTAAAAATAATATTTTATTACAATTAGACTCTTTTGACTTTATATAAATTTCAGTTCCAATTGCTAAGATATTTTGTTAATAAATTATATGAAATACTGAGTAAGGGATAAATCGAAAGTTTTTAAATTTTGGTTGATGCCAATAATTTTTTTGTCAAAACCTTAATACAAGGGATACAATTTTAAAGGAAAATATAATTTTATATTTTTATAAGGTCTAATTGTAACCCATTTTTAAATACAGTTGTTATATGTATGAATATTATGTTCTTTATTTCATTTCGAAATATCGTACACATAATATTTATCTATTAAATGTAATAAAATTTAAAATAAAAATTTCATTCTGAATAGAAGGAAAAGAATGGTAAAATGCAAATTACTTCCATGTGATATTTAAAAATTCACATAAGTCTCTATGAACCCCCTTATATTTTTTAAAGTAGGGCACACTGCCTCTCCGAGGGGATAATTTTGTCCATTTTAAAAATTAAAAGGGGTAAAATAATATTTTTTTTTAGAGGGTATTCTATGAATATTATGGGTATATAAATTTATCAACACATATTCGTTTGGCTGATAAAAATATGTATGCATCATCGTGATTCTTGGGAATCTTTCAATTAGTTCTCGGAAAATTATTTTACTTAATAAATGGGTTAAATTACACCAAAATCCCATAAGATTTGGCATAATTATTTGTTATTTGAAAATTATAAATACTCCTCAATATTTGATGAAATTACGTAATCCTTGAATGAAAGTTTGAATTTGTGAACTTGTTATTGTGTATCTTTTCATTTCTTTTATATATAAAAAATATATTGTAACAAAATCGGACGAGGTGGATAAAACATTTTGAAAAATAAAAAAATTATCCGCTTAATCCATACAATTTTTTTTAAATAAAAAAAAAATTAATTCATAATCTACAAAAGCATTTTGATTAGTTCACCACAAAAAAAAAAAAAAAAAAAAAAAAAAAAAAAAAAAAAAGATGAAAACCTAATGAGACTAACAAATTGAGCTAATTGTTAAACGGCCGTTAAAAGCAGAAAAATATTGATAATTTTTCAAAAAAAAGAGAGTATAATTTAATTATATCAAATTTCAGAAAATCTTATTATAATTTACTCTAATAAATAAAATAGAACTTCAATATGATAAAAAAAAATGTCGAGAATCTACCAATTCTTGGCACAATGATGAGATTTTTAATACAACGTACTAGAAAAAAAAATTACTACTGACTACATAGTAATAGCTTTAACTAAAAATTATGGAAAACAACTACTATTAATTATGGTTAAATATTATTGATGTAAAATATTAACTTTTCTATCATAAAAAAATTAATTGCCACGACTTAGAATCATGGTAAAAACATTGTCATAACTTCTAGCCATAATAAATATTTTAACCACCCTCGTAAAAGTCAAGATCAATAATTATTGCGTAACTGTGATTAATGCCTATTTACTATGATTATTTATTATTAACCATGATAACTTATATTTGTTGTAGTGTCGGGTGATCATATGATCACTGCACATTCGTTTTTTAAAAATAAGAGGTTTGTCGAAATCATCCGTACTCTTCAATGCACAAAGCATCCGAGGATGCAGAATACATGTAACCCTCCAAAGAAACAACCAAGGAATGGATCATCCCAGATGCATTGCCAGAAGATATGGGAACTATGACGGTCTATTTTCATCAGGCTTTCCAATAATCCTGATGTAATTTTGAATTTGCAATGTACATCTCAATATTCTTTCACACTATAAAAATAAAATAAATTTTTTCTACAAATAAACACAACTTAAAAGGCCATGAAAAAATTAACACTAACTACCATCAAACAAAACTAATGTGGAACTTGAGTTTTTAATCACGGTTAATCGATATTTACCATATTGCTACGGTTATTAGCTGTGATTAATGTTTTGGTTTTCGCCTGTGAAAACAAATGGTTAATAGCCGTCGGAAATTAGTATTCGCCATTATTTTTCACTTTTGACTATGACAATTAAACATAACAAAAATATATATATTTCAATTATAGCATCCCAAGTTGCATAATCACCATTTATTCCACATTTCTTAGCCTCTCAGAGACAAAACAGGACAAGTTTCTCATCTGTTATAAAGAACACCAATGCCATTTGAAAGCGAGAGTAGCAATTTTTCAGGGAGCTAAACCTAAATTTCATGCCAAGAAAAAAAGAAAAAAAAAAGAAAAGAAAAGAAAAAGGAACTACAACAGCTCAGAAAGACAAACGTACAGCCAGAATTTCTAGTCAGCAGTCTCGACAGGCTTTGGAGCCTCAACTTCTTTAAACTTCTCCAATGCTGATACACGTCGGTCCAGAGATTCATAAAGACTACTCACCTATGTGAAAAGAAGTAAACAGCATAAAAGACAAAGCACTACTCTTCAGCTTCAATATACTTTTAGCTAAATTATGCGGAAAAATGAATCACCTAAATATTGGAATCCTCATTTGCATCGCTAAAAGTTTAGAATAAATTGCAACGAGCTCCTTTAGGTTTGGCAAAGTTACAAATACCCCTTATTGTTTGGAAACTTATTACTATCACATTGATTTCAACGACCGTCCAACAACTAACCCAATATAAACCCATCAATTTTTTTTATGAATTATAAGTTTACTTAATTTTTAAAAACTTTTGAAATTATTTTACAGACTAAGTGAACAATCTTTTTTACAATTTTTCAATTTTTTCCATCCACCTCATATAATTTTTTATGATTTTTCAATGTTTTCTAAAAAGAAAATAATAGCGCAAGGGCGAAATTGACAATTCCAAACTTCCATCTAAAATAACATAATTTCATCAAACATCAAAGGGCAATGAGAAATTTTCTAAACAAAGAGATATTCTTAATTATGCCAAACCTCGGGGGAGTTCGTTGTAATTCACCCATAATATATCTATACTCAAAGTTAGTATAGAAGTGTGAAAATCCCACGAGTCCTTGTTATCGGTGTGAAAAGATATTTATGCTTAATTTAGAACCCTACGCCAACTAACAATACATCTAATGATCAATAAAATATTAACAATCACATACATATTTTAGAGGAGCCCTACATCAGTATTGTATATGGTAAGTGATAGTAAGAAATTAACATATGAATAGGTTGAAAGTAGACCAAACTACAAATGAATAATTATTTCGAAGATTTAGTAAATCTACGGGTTGGAAGGGCAATTTTATAATTGAGATTTACTTTCTTTTTCACCATACCAAACAAGTAAGGCCCAAGGAGGAATTGAACTTGGACAATTCTCTCAATAAAACTGGTCTGGAAGAACTAAAACGCAGTCGTGCATTGTACTTGGTCTACTAGTGCAGGAAAATTCGACAGGAGATGAAAGCCACCAAATTATGCCTTCAGCGAATAGATAAGAAAGATGTTTAAGGTGTTAATGGAGTGTATGCAATCCAATACAGCACATGCATATTTAAGGCGTTCAGAGTTGGTTTTGATAGGCATGAATTTATCTATCAGTAGGCTACTTCACTCTGTGGATAGCAATCTAGGAAAAACTTGAGCATTATAGATTAACGAGTTTTCAACTCAAATGCTCAATACCTTCTGTAGTTTATAGATTAACTTATAACCATCTTTTATTTTCTTATCATTGAGTTCACCCTTCTTGAATAAATGCTTTCATAGCAAGGAGGTGATTGGCAGCAACTTCTTAGCAGATATTCTACAAACTGAAGTTGGTAAGGACTTTAAATGCATTGTTCTCAAACTTGTGCTTGATATTGCTCTTTAACGTATTTAGCAAGTGAGGAACAATAGGATGCTCAGGAAATTATATGTGATGCTAGATAAAATGATTAACATTGTCAGAGTGCATTTTTTGAGGGTTCCACAAACCAAACTAATTTGAGGTTGAGTGGAGAGCTGCATCTGTCCATGTTCGATTGCAGCTCCCAGTAGGTTTGCTTATTTGGATGCTAGAGTAATTTTCTGGTTCACTTGAAGTTTCATATTACATAATTTCTGAAGGTCATCCCACATATCATGATATACATTGCTTGCATTAACAATTGACTTCACATGAAAAAAGGATGAAGAAGAAAAGACAAGAAGAAGAAAAGGAAGAGAAGAAGAAAGTTAAGACAAAGGTTGATAAAATGAAAAAGGGAAAAAAAAAGGAATATATAAAATAGTTCCAGGAGGATCAGTGGAGCAGGTTCTGAAAACAAAGCTGCAGACAGCATCAAAACAGGTATGCTAGGAAAGTGCGCTATTTTGGTCTGTCTGAAGATCTTTTTAAAGAACAAAAACCTTCCAAGCTTTTTCTTTAAACTAGGCATTTCTTTTAAGTTTGTGACTTTCTTGTGGCAGAAAAAAAGTTCACCTTTAGTGCGCAATGACAGAACTAAAGAAAAACTTGCTATTGCTTCCCATATGTAGACAAGACATCAAACGAAAATGGAGAAAGGTAGGCTCACTATCGGTTGGCATTTGCAGCAGTTGAACATAATAAGCTACCGTATCCAGATCGCGTAAGATAACACCATAGGAGAGAACCCACTTACATGACAGGCACAAAACAAAAATGAGACATGATAAGACCCAATGCATCTTGTGAAAAGATTTGAAGCTAGAGAGAGAAGGGATAGATAGAAGCTACATGATCGCTTGGACACCTATGTTCGCAGAAACATCATCAAATTTAGGGGACACAGCCTGGATTCAGGTATTGACCCTTAGCAGCACGGAGAAATAGAGAACAGCCTGCAAAGGCTTCTAGACTATGCTTTCATGTAGCACCTATCAACTTGGAGTCCACTACACCAAGGGAGATGCAACTTAGGGTGAATTTTCATAACTCTACTCAGTACTCTTAGTTAATTATCTGCTCCAGGTGTGAAGTAACTATGTAACATTTAAGCAAATTAATCACCTCTTTAACCAAATCCAATTCGGGACTTTGAACCCAGTCTAAGCATCTTCACCTGAATATTGCAAATCCTGGTCGTAATACTCACATTCTATTATCCTAACATTTCACAGAAGCAGAACCAAAAGGCAAATTATGATTCTTTATTCCACTTAGGCAAATGTCATTTCTCAACCATTCTTCATCTCACCCAGATTCATCTTCTCGTGACCCGTATAATCTCCTTCTTCTCCCCAGCCTCCTCAAACCAACATCTCTTTCTCATAAAAGGTTCAATTCTTCCAGACATTTAGGATCCACATAAATTTACATATTCAATTCAGACTATTAAAAAAAAAAAAAAAATCACATTCGGCAACTCCAGACCTAACTGCCACTCCCACTTCTATGCATTAATCGACTTCACAAAAAGCCAAAAATCGAACTTTTTTCAACACAAAAAGAAGCAGAAGAAACACAAGAAAGGTCGTCGAGAAAACCTGTTCAGAAATGCCCTGGTGGGCAATCTTGTAATCCTTCTGGAGAACATAGAGACCCGCGGCGGAAGCTACTGCGGCGCCCGTGAAGAACGACGCAAATCTGACACGCAGCACATACCCCATTCCTCTTCTCGTGCGATCTCACGGTGCCCAACAGTCGAATTAATCAATTTTCAGCTCTGAAATTTTCACCTTCCGAACAAGAACCTCTTTTTCCTCGGCAAGAATATAACTGGATTGCAATTTGAAACGAGAATCAAAATGGGCAGACGTCAGATGAGTCTGAGAAAATCAAACCTTTGGGCCTCACTCAAGAGAACGATACTCTCCTCAACTATTCTCCAGTTCGATATGGACTGTAGGGCTGTTTATGGGCTTGAGCCCATTCATATTCTCCCATGTCGACAAGTTCTCACTCTGACCTTCTATATTCTCTATTATATTTCCTTTGCACAAAAGTCATTTTAGAAAATTTTAAAAAAAATTGTCACGCAATTTTATCTACTTCTCTTACAAGAAAAAAGCACAAACAATCTCTTATTTCTGATGTAAAATTGAAGTTGTATAATTTAGATGTTTTGAATTCGAGTTTCAATAATAGGTAGAAATTTCCTTCCTATTTGATCAATTGTGGTGGCGACGGGCTTTGGGAAAACACAACATAAAGAATATAGGAGATTCATCGTCATCTCATGATAAGCGATGGATCGAATCTTGAAGTTCATCGACTTCTATGCATGCTCTAACTATGTATCAAACATGACTTTTCACAATAACGGAAGGAACCATATATAGTTGTGTCAGTCATGATCAAATTGTAGTTGTCCTATGCACAAAGCTACTATGGAATGGAACCTCAAGTTAAGGGACAACTTAATGGACTATCATAACCAAGGAGATTCATATCGATCGTGACTTGATAAGCTTCCACATGACATCTCCTACGGGCCGTTCAGTGAACCTGCGAGCTCTTATCAAGCACCGACTAAAGTATGCAAACATCACAAGTCATTGTCTATGAAATAAATCAGTCATCACATGAACGCATCACTTAGTTCAAGTACTCTTGATGAATCGTGATCAATTCTCTATCTCTACTAATTTTATGATTTGCAAAATTCCAGATAAAATCCTAAAGATTGATTTCATGATACCCATCATGATATGCGCGATCTAACCCCATAGCATTTATGATCTAAGGTTTTCAACCAAATACATACAACTAAAATGTAAGCATACGATGAAGAAGTTCAAAGAACAATTATCATTAATTAACATTTTGTTGAAAAAGACTATCTAGAATGGTTCACAATGGGCCAACAATTGATTTAACAATCATCAATGCTATGTCTCATCAATTCTAACATAGCAGTGAAAATTTTTGGACATGATCATGAGGTAAACTACAGTGCTTGAAAGTAATATAGTCCAGCAAATTCTCTCCTGTCTACGAAGATCTCAAAGCAATGAATTGAGGACAAGGATCATTTCAGGGGAGAAGAAATGTCATGACCCAGATACTCATCCAAGGGTAGTTTAAAGACAAGTGGGCGTAGTTGGGAGTTTATTAAAAAGACTCCAATCACCTAATTGAAGTTGTAAAATTTTTTTTCTACACTCTTCATACTTTTTTGTGTTGTAGTTTTGGAAGACAATAATGAAGTGAAATTCCATGCCCTCGTCTACTGCATTCTCTTCTCTCTAATCTCCTCTCTTCATTTTCTGCACTCTCACCTTCTCTAAATGTGTTGTTACTCGGATTTAATGCAAGTTATTTCTTTGTTATATTGTAAATGAGTAAATTATCTCTCAATGAAAAAATAAGGGTTAAATGCAACTTACCCCCTGTGTTAAGAAAAAATGCAAAAAAACCCCTGTGAAAAAACAAAGTGCAATTTACCCCCTGTGATTTAAAAAATAATGCAATTTATCGCCTTATGAAATTTTATGAAATGAGGTAAATTGCATCATTTTTAAATCACAAGAGGGTAAATTGCACTTTATTTTTCACAGAGTCTTTTCTACACTTTTTCATTAATTCAAGGGGGTAAATTGTATTTAATCCGAAAAAATAACAACAATTTACCTCTTGTATTTTTTTAAAATGAAGCAATTTATCTTCATAATTTAAAGAGGTAAATTATTTCATTTTAAAAACACAAAGAGATAAATTGCTATATTTTTTAAAATACAGAAAAAAATTACTATTTTTTATTAGAAAATAATTTAATTATTTATAATATTACAAAGAGATTGCTCGCATGTTTTTCCTAATTACCCTTACTTCATTTACCACGTATTGGGTCAGTTCGACCATCAAAATCCAAATCATTCAAACTCTTTGTATTTTCTATTTCTTTCTTCTCTCTTACTGTCTATCAAAAGTCCCCTTTCTCTATTTTTGTGAAGGAGCTTATATAGTAATTGTGAGGGTAAAATATATATTACCCCCTGTGATATTCCAAATGTTCAAATAAGCCCTTGTGATAAAAAAAAATATCATATAACCCCTTATAAAATTTAAAAAAGTGCATATTGGGCCCTAACCCGCGCCCCCAATTTTCTATCGCTTTTTTCTCCGACATCCGACGATCTCTCGATGTGTGCTTTCCACCGTTGGAAAGCCCTTCTGACAATGATCATTTTGACACCCTATCCACTGTCAATCTCTCGTCCGTCAGTGAGTAATCTCAATTTTTCCGTTTTATTTTTTTTTAGGTTTATATATATATATATATATATATATATATATATAACTAAATTATATTTTCTTATATTATATTTTTAAAATATGTATAATTTTCAGGGTTGTTTGATAATTAAGGGCAAAATATACATATTTAGTCGTAATTTTGGGAACATGAATTTTACAGGGGGGTAATATGCACCTTTTTAAATTTTACATGGGAGTATATTGTATTTTTTTTTATCACAGGGGCTTATTTGAACATTTGGGGTATCACAGGGATGAAATAAGGATTTTACCCGTAATTGTGATATTTATTACTCTTATGTACAATGGCACCATTCTCCCCATCTCCGACTACTTCTTTCTTTTTCATAATTTATTTCAGGGACTTTAAAAGAAATTCGTCATACTACTTATTTAAACTGCTACAACAAATACACGTCATTCATTTTATCTTATTTACGACTGATGATTACCCCACATAATTTTTTAAACTGTTTAAAATTTGGACCGTTGATACCAATTCATTTTTATGCGCGCGTTGTTTGCGCCATCTATTCATGGATGCAGATTTTGTCATGGCTGGCCGTTGATTACGCCATGTAACCTTTTAAATTGCATCAAATTTAGACCACTCGTCCTAGTTCATTCTTGTGCGTTGATTTATGGATGTAGATTCAGCCATTTTAATTTATTTTTCATATTGAATAATAAATTCTTGTCCTTTAACATGAATAATAGAATATTTTGGTCCACAATTAACCCATTTATGGCAGCATATCATGATGGAACCCATAATCTAACTTAGTTAGCTCATAATGATGATCGTGGGACGGTTGTTGCCAATCAGCTTTTATGAGAATCGTGGAAAAATGAAATTCAGTACGGGTTCTTACATGTGAAAAGATTGATGGTTTCAACATGTCCCAATCCACTATTTTTAATCGGGTTCAATACAATTTATTTTCTGTGATATTATAAATCGGTAAATTATTTTTTATAAAAAAATAGTAATTTACCCTCTATATTTTTTAAAATTAATGCATTTTAGAAAACACAAGGGGATAAATTGCTAATTTTTTTTATAAGAGGATAATTTACATATTTACAATATCCCAAGGGATAAGTTGCATTTTTTTCATTTTTAATCTAGTAAATTAACAAACTAAAAGCGTGTTTTGATTTTAAAGTCAATATTATATTTATCTCAAATCAATATTATATCTCGTACTAGAAAATATAATTTTTTATTACTATTAATTATCATGATTAAAAAATAAAATAAAAATCATAGTGAATACTAATTAATCATGATTGTATAATGACTACGACCAGTTGGTTTTGCAAGTAATATCAAAATATTTGCTACATAGCTAAAAACTATGATAAATATTTTGGCCACAGGTAAAATCATAGCAAATGTCGATTAATTATAGTCATAACTTAAGTTTTTCCATCGATTTTGTCTGGCCTTAGTAAATAATATTAATTTACTATGATTGTTAATCAATTTGTATCTGTAATGTAGAAAATAATCCTTGCTTTTTTTCTTTGTTATATCACTTTAATATTTGTCAATAACATATCAAAATATGTGCATATATATGCGCTTGCTAGTCATTGATCACTCAATAATTTTTTTTAAGAATAAATATGAAAATATAATATGTGAGAATCAATTATTATCAAAATTTCAAATGTCATAATATATACATATATTTATATATTTTGAGAGGAAAAATAGGTCATTTTATTCATCTCTACACTCTATTATTAAGGAAGAGGAGTCTTTTGGTATCTTAATGTTTTTGGTCTGTCATTTTATATTTTTTTATTATTTAATTTGATTTACTTTTTTTTCCAGCCAACTTTCCACTTTTTAATGATCTTTTGGTAGTTTTTTTTTTTTTTTTTTGCATGCATTTTTTTCTCATCTCTATCTTATATTGTTATCTTTTTTATTTTATTTTTATCATCCTTTCTTATGTATATAATACTAATTCTATTTTGTATATACTTATATATTAAATAGTAAGAAAATTATAAATAATATAAAAAAATCACGCACACACATAGAGTGTGTCATAAATCATTAGTTATATATTATACTAAATTCCATGTTACCCCTTTGTGTTTTTGTTTATTTAGCAAAAAAGAATTATGTGATTTGAAAATAGGCAAAAAATTCCCTCGTATTTTCTAAGCCCCTGCAAAAAAACTTCCATGCCGTTAGGATTTGACGTTGCGTGCACTGCACGTGCCAGTGGTGCCACTAAGGGATTGTTTTGGCGTCCTTAAATGATATTTTTAGTGCCATTATGATTAAAATTCCCCTATATGACCATATACAAATTTTTGGACATTTTTTACTTATTTTTAACTTGTTTTGGGTATTTTCATTTTTTATTTTCAACTCTCTAAAAAATTAAAAATTTTCTTTTAAATATATTTTATTTAATTACACAAAAATATATATATGTATAATTTTTTTAATATTTAATAATTTAAATTAAAAATTAAATTAAAATCATGATACAAAATTTAAATTTTTCGACAAATATTGATATTAATTATAGAAATTATAAAATTAACAAACTTAATATTATATAATTAAAATATTAAATAAATTATATTTAAATTTATTACATTATAAAAATCATATATTATTATTTTCTATTTCAATTTTTTTTTAACCAAACCAAAAAAATAAAAATATATTTTTATACATATGTAGATACATTATTAATTTTTATTTCAAATTTTTTTAAAAATATATTTATTAAATAAATAATACCAAAAAAAATTAAAAAATTACATTAAAACGAATAATATCATAAATTTTATTTTTTAAATTTAGATATGTACATGAATGTAAATCTTAATTAATTATAATAATTATAATTTATAAAATTAATTTAAATTAGTATTTATGTTAAATATTTTATTAATTATATTATTTTGTTAAATAATATTTTATATTTAAATTAGTATTATATGTATTTAAACAAAAAAGAAATCTAATAATATATATTCATATCAAATTAAATAATTAATTAAAATATAATAATTTTTAAAAAAAACTGGGGACGGTGGCCCTGCACAAGAAGGCACGGGCGACGGCGACGGCGACATCGCCCATAGAGTGTAGCCCTCTTTCTTTTTTTCTTGGCGATGGAAGGGGTAGGGGCATGGGGTGGGGATGGGGTAGGCGCGGGGTTGGGGGTGGGGATGGAGGCAGCAGGGTGGGTTTTCGAGTTTTTTTTTTAATTTTATTTATATATAATACTAATATTTATATCTTTATTATTATTTTTAATTATTAATTAATAAGGGTGTAACTGTCAGATGAGGTTAAAATTTAACACCGTTGGGCATCAGTCAAAAAAGAGAAGCGTATGCTGAATTAAAAAAACACAGGGGGATACTTTGCCTATTTTTAAAATGGAGGGGCGGGGGGTTGTGAGTGTTTAAAACATAGGGGGATTTTTTGCAATTTAGCCTATATATTAAGGGAAATCACCTCTTTACTGTCTATCTTATTTTTATTTTTTTCCTACTCACTAACTTTTACATATCCCCAACTATCTACAAGTGGTAAAAACTATTTTCTAAATAGTTATTATTTACCAAATCAAAATAAAAAGTTATTTATTTATATTTAATATTTTTTTCTCAATCTCTTCAAATATTCTCTTTAAAAATTATTTATTTTTATCATAATTATTCATTATCGTTTTTGACAATAAATTTTTTATTAAATAATATTTAATTATTATAATTCTTTTATCCACATATATCAAATATGCCACATCCAACTAATTACTAGAATACATATCTGAATAGATCACAGGACATGCATGAGGGGGTATTATCATCACCCTCTTGTAAAATGATTTTAGTAATTGAATAAAGAAATAGGAGGTAGTGAGCCTTGTACAACTATAACTAGGATCTCTCAGTACAATGTCTTGTACAAAGGTTGCCAAGAAACACATCATTTATAATATTATTATTGAATTAGATTATTAGAGCTTTCTCTATTTCTTCGTGGGGAGGAACAAGCACCGAAGGCCTTTATCCCTTTACTCAGGGATTCTAGCAGTTCGTAACAGAGCTTGATTATGTGAAAGCCACTTTTTGTTATCGAGAGGTAATTAGAGCAATTGACCTTTTGACATGCACATCAGCAGCTAATGAAGATCCAATGCAGGTTTTTTTTGCTTAGGCCTAGTTTGGTTGATTGAATTTATAATCGATTATGAGACAATTGATTTTGAGATAATTAATTTTTAAAAAATATTTATGATATTTAAATTTATAATTTCATAATTGATTTTAAAACTTACATCATTTTTAAGATTAAGAAAGGAACTAAAAAATTATTTATTTGGCATAATGGATAATTAGATAAAAAATAGTTTTGATGGGACTAAAAGCTATAATTTGTAGCTTTTATCATGAAGAAATTATGATGAAATTTAATGCCAAAGTAATTATTGTAGAGGGGTCAAATGTCATGAAAAATTATATTTACACTTAAAATTATATCACAGTCGGCATTTTATGAAAACGCAACACTAAATTTTAGTATATCAATTATACACATCAATATTTGTACCAATTTAATTACTATTTATTTTAAATGATCCACGTCTTTATATTAAAAAAAATATTTAACCATAATTAATAATAAATAAAAGTAATAAATAATTACTTACAATGTCCATGAGACGATTGTTGATAATAATTAAACCACTTGTCATGATTAAAAGCATGATAAATATCTTTATCGTTACTTTTAACTGTAGCAAATAATTTATTCATGATGAAAAATATAATTTTTTATATTAATTTTATTTAACTATCGATAACAATAATTACTTATCACGAATTTTAATCATAATCATTAATATATATTAATAGTATATTTTTAAAAATAAAGTACAAATAGTGGATGTGAGGGTGATGAATAAAAGCATATGAAAACTTAGTACATTTATGAGATGAGAGAGGTTGGAACCCATAATCTAATTTAGTTAGCTCATAATGAGAAGGGCCGGACGGTTGTCTTGTTCCCAGTAAGCATTTATGAGAGCCATGGAAAAACGGAAAGGGCAGTACAGTCTGGAAATTACTAGAAAACAGCTCCAAAAGTCACACACCAGTTGACTTATTGACCGACGTTTCGAGTGGCAGTAATCCCGCAGCTGACTTCGAAGTCTGCGTCAGTTTTCATGCCCAACTTCCAACTACTTCCCATCCCAGGTATACTCTTTCTTCCTCTTTATTTGTCTTCCCTCCCCTCGATACACGTATTCAATATTTTATTACCAAAACTTTATTTTTAACACTTTTTTTTTTTTAAATTTGATGTAATTATATATAAATTTTATGTGATTTGAAAAATTACGTCTAATATTCTTGAGGTTTGTTTACGTATAACAAATAAGTTATCCCATTAGCCAAAATTTGCTGACTTTGTTGATATTAAAAAAGAAATTGAATGAAAATTTATATTTACCCCCAATTGATTTATTACTAACTTATTGCAGTTAAATAATTTTTTTCAACTAAACTACCATATAATAATAGAGATTAACGCGTGAAGACGTATGGAGGTAATTTGGTCATATAAAAATTTATTTAATTTATAATAAATCAGTAAGTCAATCGTGGATAAATATAATTTTTTTTTATTTTTTTGTTAATATCAACAAATTCGATAATTTTTAACTAATGAATAGAGGAGAAAATCTAAGGGATACTAGACGTAATTTATCAAATCACAGTGGATTTACGTGTAAGTACACCAAATCTCAGAAATTGAGAGTGTAATTATCCATATATTATATAAATTATGTCATTCATTTTTATTTTAAAAATTAGAGTTAGTTACACTTATTTCTCTATAAAAAAAAAAAAATATAAAAAATAAAATTACATCTACACCCCCTCCAAAAATTCACCTTTTAAATCTTAATCTTGTTATGATTTGGACGAAAAATATTAACGTTAATAAAAAATTACATAAATTTTTAATTTTACCCTCTATTTAATATTTTTATATAATAATTTTATACTTATAAAAAAATATAATAATATCAACCTCATTCCATATACATATAATATTTATTCCTTTATAAATAGAAAATATACATAGTCATGCCTTAAAGATGTGTAAATAGAGAGAGTTGATACTTATGAGGTATGCCTTAAAGTCATGATATTTAATACCTATAAATATATCTTAATTGGTCCTGCTACTTGAACTTACTCTTGTGATTGAAATACATACATACAGAATGTGCTTCTCATGCCATTAATTTGTTTATGATATAATAGGTGACAATTGACTAATTTATTAAAAATAATACATAATATTTAATATAATAAATATGATGATGCCACACTCCTCCCCTCGTTAAAAGAATTCGGTCCCTGAATTCTGACATACATTGACTTATTCTCTCAAGATTTATTAATAATTTGAAACAAAAAAAATTCAATCCCAACATTATAAAAAAAAAAATGACTTATTTCCACACTATAAATCACTACAGTTTAAAATTTATAATAAAAGATCACATAATATCATGTTCAAACAAAATCAATCCAAATAAATTTTGTCCACGGTTAACCAGCATTTGCCATGCGATTTTATGGTCAAAATATTTGTTATAGTTTTTAACCTTTTATCCATAACTAATTATTTTGCATCACTTGCAAAAAATGATTCGTGATTAATTAGTATTAGTCATAAGTTTTTATTTTAAATTATGATAATCAACCATAATAAAATGAGAATACTTATAGTTATACCCTTGATATATGGTCTGTTTACATAAATGAATCGTATCTTTTAGATGATTACGCATATACCCACCAAAATTGTCAACATCATAAACATAGACACCCTTATTTTTTAGAAAATTACACATACACCACCCAAGACGTCATTATTGTTTGTGCCCCCCCCCCCCCTTTTTATAACATTCAGAGGTGGTTTCTATAACTAATCAAAAATTAGGAGTGAATTATGTAAACAGATCATAAAAATCAAAGAGTACAAATGTAATTATTCTTCATAACAAGTCAAATTTCTTCTAGTGTTATGAGTTATTTGTCAGAGAAAAAGTAGTAATACTTTAAAACTTTTGTTATCGGGATTCGAGGATAAACTCTCTCCACCTAACGAGCAAACCAAAATCTTATATATTTATAAGGGTAAATTACGATTTTTTTTTATTTTATAAATTTGATATAAATAAATAATATCTCTCATTGTTTTGAAAAAATACAATACCCATGATTTCAACGATCATTTAACAATTAATAAAATATATTAGTCTCTGTTAGGTTTTCATCCATTGTTGCTATCAACTGACCAAAATGTCATTTTAGATTATGAATTATGATTTTATTTATTTTTTGAAACTTTTTTATTAATTAAGTGAATAATCTTTTTGCCATTTTTCAAATCCTTCCATCCACCTAATCCGATTTTTTAATAATATTTTTAAAAAAATTAAAAAAAATACCACAAGATCCAAACCTCCATCCAAAGATTATATAATTTAATCAAACAATAGGAAAGTATTTGTAATGTTTCAAATATTGAGACATCATAATTACAAATCTAAATAAAAACTTGTAATTTATCTTATTCTACGGATAATAATAACCGAAAATTTACAAGTGGCATTTATATCAAAAGCTGTTTAATTTAGGTCAATAATTCTAAAACCAAGATTTCTTTTTTTTTTTTTAATGTCAACCTGAAAAATGTAGTCTCCACCGTACATGCATCATTAATAAAATTCAGGCATAACAATAAAAATACCTATTAGTTGGTCTAAAATAGAAGTATAGAAGTATATATGACAGGCTGACATGATCGATGGCCATCATGATTTGTCTCAAATTTACATTGATTTCTTAATTCCCTTGACCAATTTTTCAAGAATGGGGAAATTTGGTGCATTTATGGACTCATTAATTAGAGGTACTGTTTGTAGTTAAATTAAGGTTAAAGTTAAAATCTCATAAATAAATTTATAATTATGAGTTCGAGTGTTATTTATATATGGGTATTTTTTTTTTCATTTTATATGAGTATTTGTCTCACTTTATGCGTTCTTGTCATTTGTTTAGTATTCTTAATTATTTTGATGTATTAATTGAATTGATGTAATTATTACTGTTTTAGTCATAGTGATGTATTGGTTGAACAAATGAATTATTAAAAAAAAAATAGAGGGTGTTCGACTAAATTTATTTGAAAATATTTTATAAGTTTATATATATTATAATACTTATAATCATGTTAGATTTTAGTTCAAAAGTAAGTTTTTGAAGTATGTGGACAAAATAAGATGATAGAGGTTATAAGATGTGAATAAAGCGAAATTTGCAATTAATTTGTAGAAAATTGAACTTACTTATTAAAATTCTGAAACCAGATTGGAAATTCATTTTTTAAAAAAAAAAAGAATTTATAAGCTTCTAACATCTTATTTTTTGATCTTATCATAAACTCATTTATAAAAAAAATTATCAAATACTTTACAACATCTCATAAATTTTCAAAACATCTTATGTCAGGTAGAAACTCCCTCCTAGGCCTCCTTGATATCACACGACGCATTTTGAAGGAATGAAAAATAGCATTGTAAAGTTGGTAACATTTTCCTACTTGGATTCGACAATGTCATGTGAATTTGTACTCACATCAATTATGAACCGCTCTTAAATTGCAAATAATATAATCACGTATTGAACCACAAAAATTAAAATGCGCTTAAATAAAAATAGAAATCGTGTTGACAACGATAGACATTAAAAGATTAAAATTACACTTTATTGTTACAAAACTATTATAGTATATGTAATACATGATGAAAAGACCCGTAGTTATGAAATTTTTTTTGTCACATTTTATTTATGTGATTGTGATTGATATGTACTTTTATTTTAAAAATTAATAAATATATAATTAAAATAAAATTATAATTTAAAAGTAGAGTCGCATCCAATATATGTACACTTGGTGGCAATACTTGGATAATTTGAAAGGTTAAGTCCAACTTACCCATTTATGAAAATCAAAATAGGCACAAAATGCCCCTAAACGAAAAATAAATAAATAAAAATTAAAAGGCATCTTAACATCTTAAAAGAGAAGGATTTAACTCCATCAGTCCTGTTGTGTTCTTTACTTGAGCAATTTGCGAATTAATTATTTTTTTTATTATATTATATATATTTGTCCTCATTTACTAACTATAACCCAGATATGTAGCTAGTTGCATTTTCTCTCGCAAGCGACATTCTTTGACGTGTGCTGGAAAGAAAATAAAACTAAGTGTTGTCGAAGATAATTGATATACAAGGATAAAATAAATATGTATAAATCAAATCATGAAAACTGATAATTAAACACACCACATCAAATTTTAGAATTCTAATTATACCCTTACATTTTTATACTAATATAATTATTTATTTATTTTAAATTTCCACACATCTTTTAAGCGTTAATATATTATAATATTTATTTTTTACTTTCACACATGTTAATAATTTTTAGTTAATTTTTTATTTTGAAAATTCGTGTCGTACCTGACTGTATCTAATTATATGCTGCAAATATTGTGTGCTACAATTGTTAGTATATAAAAGGCAAAGTTATATTTTTGGTTTTATAACTTTATATCGTTAATACTTTTGGTCTTATAACTTACTACATTGACACATTTAGTTACTTGTTTGATAAACTTAGTCCTTAACATTGCACATTTAATATTTCTTGATAAACTTAGTCCTATGTTGATAATTTTGATTATAACGATTTATAGTTATAATTTTACATTTTAAAAATGAGATCTATTACTGTGTGAAGAAGGCCAAAATTATCAACACCGGACTGAATAAAATGATCAAGTATGAAATGTTCAGGAAAAAATTCCTCAAAAGAGAAATGAATGTGTAAATGGAGTAAGGTAGTGTTTGCAAAAACTTCTACTTTTAAAAAATTGATTTTTGTAGAGAAAGTTGGAAGTTGTAGCAGAATCAAAAGTGGGTAGTGTTTGTAAAAAAAGTGAAGAGCAGATAAAAGCTAAACTGGATAGTGTTTGGAAAAAAATCACTTCCAAAATAAATTTAACTGATGAAAGACTGTTTTGTCCCTATATGTCAAAACCATACTATCTTTTTGCATATTATTTCTGATGTGCATATTAACATTAAAATATTTATTTTTAAAACAAAATAAATATTCCTAGGAAAAACCACACAATAAACATATACACCCTATCACATATAACTCACAACTCCACTATAAATACTAAAAATATTATTTTAAGGGGGACTATTCATTGACAAGACAAGACATATACCATAACCCAAAATTCTCTCTATAAATATTCATCTAGTGCGCAATTGTGCCGAGAGTAAAATTCCATCTAATCCGTAAATTAAAACCACATCATTGGCGCCGTCTGTGGAATATCTTACTCCGGCATTGAGAATGCAAACTAGGTCTCGAGCTCGCGAAATCCCTGGGATGGACGATGCCCGGAACCACAACTAACGGGCAAATCAGGTGCCACCCCATGAACTGTCTCTCCCCTGAACAACCCCCCCTGAACGGACAAACCGTGCCGCCTCGTGAGCAAATCCCCCCCCTTGTGCCGAATCATCCTCTCATGTAGTTCCACCCAAGGAAACGATGATACAATTGACGCAAGAGCCTTGCTGGCCCTGATTCACGATGCATCTACCCGAGCGCCCACCACCATGGCTCTTTGCGGCGCAACACCCCATCAATCCGCCCCCTCCTTCACCTCGTAGAAGTCGAGAATTATCCTCGGCTCTCCGAGGAGAGGAGGGAGCAGGAGGAGGTAAAAGCCGAGTTTCGACCTGAAGTTGCTCAAACACAGAACAGTATCCCCGCAATCACGGCCGCCCACGGCTCCCTCCCATCAAGGAGTGGAGGACCCATACTTGGCATTAGCCATCGCTCCCACGGCGCAGCCCTTCTCCACCGCAATTTTAGCAGAAGCGCTCCTGCGGGCGTCAAAGTATCTAACCTTTCAGACGACGGACCGTGACCCGCAGGAGCACTTGGATAAGTTCTATGCCAAAATTGATTGGTATGACTTGAGTGATGCTGCGTATTGCAAGGTCTTTCGCACCACCCCTGTATGATGTGCATATTAACATTAAAATATTTATTTTTAAAGACAAAATAAATATTCCTAGGAATAAACCACACAATAAACATATACACCCTATCACACAATATAACTCACAACTCCACTATAAATACTAAAAATATTATTATATTAAGGGGGACTATTCATTGACAAGACAAGACATATACCAAAAAAATTCTCTATAATTAAATATTCACCTAGTGCGCAATTGTGCCGAGAGTAAAATTCCCATCTAATCCGTAAATTAAAACCACATCCACATCAATTTCACTTGTTGTTTGTCATTAATATTTTTTTTCATAAAAATATAAATTTTATTTTGATTAGTATTTTATATTTATATTTTTTAAAATATTAAAAAAATATATTTAATTTAATAATGATCCCATTAAATAATATAATTATTAATTCATACACAATAATTAAACTTGCATGATTGTAAAAAATAATTATTTTATTTATTAATTAAATAATAATATGTGAAAGAAATAATAATAATATTATAGCACATAAAATATAAAAACTTAAAATGTTAAATATGTGAAAATAAAATTTTAATTATTATTAAAATTTAAATTATTTAAAAACTTCGATATCAACTTTAAATCTATAATTTAAAAAATAAATTAAAAAAGTAAAGTTGAATTAATGTTATTATAATAAGGGTAAATTAGTAAAAATAAAATTGGATTTATTTACAAAAAAGCCAAAGCTAAAAGCACCCCCCAATGTGCTTCTAGTTTTTGGCCTAAAAGCGTTTTTTTTAGCCGTTTCAAAAGCAGAAGCTGGTATCGCAAACACTTCAAAAGTGTTTTTTTGGAGCCAGAAGCTGAAAGCGCTTTTCAGAAGCGCGCGCAAACACTCCCTAAGTTAGAGAACTAAAAGTGCTAACGACCTCAAATTATAGAAAAAATAAATAAATTTGTTTAGGGTAATTATATTTGCCATCCAAACTATGCCACTTTTTACATTTTAGCATTTTCTTTTTGTGTACCATCTCAACTTTGTGAAATTTGCACTCTATTATATATTATCATTTTTTATTGAAAAAATATCACATGCTATGCATATGTGAAATGTATCACATGATATAACCCTTAAATATCACATGTGCACTGCCTATGATACTTTTTCTTTGACAAAAAATTGGTGAAAAAATAGTCATAAATAGAAAAGTGTAAAATTTATAAAATTAAAATAACAAATTAAAAAAAAGTAAACACTAAAATATAAAAATAATTATAATGCAAATGATGAAATATAATTAACCTTTCGTTTATATAAAACTAGATATTCGTCGCACGCGGTTCCTGCGAGCATATAAAAAGAAATTTGATGTGAGATGATAAGAAAAAAGAATTTATTAGTAATAAATGATAATTATAAATTATAATAAATATGAAGAAGGAAGGAAAAGATATGGGGTAGTTATAGGAAAAAAAAATTATAAAAATTATTGAAAAAATTAAATTACTAATCTGACCAAATAATTTTAAATAGATAAAATAAATAAAGGGTAAATTAGCAATTTAAAGTTGGTACGCTCAAAGGTTTTTTTTTAATAACTAGATATCACTGCACGCGGTTCCCGTGAGCATATAAATAAAAACTTGATGTGAGATAATAAGAAGAAAAAAAATTGTTAAAAAATAAATTATAATTATAAATTATAAGAAATATGAAAAAAGTAAGGAGAAAGAGAAATGTGGGGTAACGGGTAGTTATGAGAAAAAAAAATTATAAAAATTATTAAAAAATATTGAAATTACTAATTTGATCAAATAAATTTAAAAATAAATAAAATAAAGAATAAATTAAGACAATCTAAAATTGATATATTCAAAGAGTTCTGTTTTATATTAATAATTATAGATATAGAGATATAGATATAGATGTTAAGGGGCCTGGAAGTCATGGGGAGGCAGCTCTTGACACTTGGCAGGACTGGTGGGCGGCGGGCAGATAGAGGTCAGCAGTTGAGGAAGCATGAGTGGGAAGCACAGAGAAGCAGCACCTCACATGCTGACAACTCCCCTACATACATTTCTTCACCTCTCTACCTCATCACTTCTTCCCAATATTTTATGTGATTCATACTCCACCTTTATTATATACTTCTAAAAAAGGGGATAATAATCACTTCAAATGGTAAATAATGGTGGAAATGTATTTTTTATTATTTTTTTGTGAGAATAAATTCATTTAGGATTCGATCACAATCCTTGCAAAATTCTAATTAATAGCGGGCTGCATGTACTAATCACGAGTTTGAGCGTTCGAAAGTAAAAAAAATATAAAAAAAATTAAATAAGATATCAAACGCAATACAAAAAAGTAAAATCAAGGGCCCTAAATGTAAAAATCCTACTTTGATAGTGACTATTTTTTTGAATAAATTGATTACAATCATATAATGATCTCATTCATCAATAATTATAAAACAAAGCGATGTCTATCATCTTAGAATAATCCTAAAAATGCTCGTATGAAAAAATGAACCTTCTGATTAATTAGTTGGAATTATTATTATTTATATTTATTTATTCTTTTGTCGTTTGTTTGGAGTGAATGGGATCTGATAGCAACAATAAGAAATTTAATTGTCATAAATCTTACTCCACTACAAAGATTTGAATTGTGCAAAGTATTTAAGTAGGAAAAAGTATAAAAAATCTTATGAAATGTTTGATATATATGCTATACACGACAAGAATGAAAATTGAATTTATTTAATTAGATGAGACGACAAAAATTCTTTCTTTATATATACATTGATATTTTTATATATATGCATATTTATATACAAATTACTATAAAATATAACATACATTTAGGTATATGCATTTACAAATATCATTAAAATTTTAAATTTTAAATTTTCGTGTTTCTACGCATATGCCCAATTTTTGAAAACATATTTTCTTTTCCTAAATATAAAATCATAATTACCAAATAAAAAACATGATGCTCAACAATTAAATTTTCAAAAAAATTGCGATTTTCTATCGAAGAAACAGGTTAAATGGCACTGACCATGCCATCGTATATCGTATCATTTTCATCATATCATCTTAAAAGAGTGAATAATAATTTACTCTCATATCATATTAGAAATTTGTACATCATCTTTCTATAAAAAATAAATAACAATTCCCTTGTGTTTAAAAAAATAAAGCAATTTACCTTCCTACTTAAGGAGGTAAATTGGTTTAATTTTAAAAATATAGAGAGGTAAACTGCTACATTTTAAAAAACATAATGAATTACTATTTTATTTTCATAAAGGATTGTTTGTCTATTTTTCCTAACACAGCTAGATAGATGTAATTTACTTCATCTTAAAATATACAATTTATGTAAGATTGACTTTTGGATTGACATAAATACTTGGGACAGAAACAGTTGTCATGTTGACCTGAATTCAAATATTAAAAAAATCTGCAAGTGATATGCATCACTATATCCTCGTAAGATTGAGCTCGATGCAACTAAAATCAAACGTCTCATAAAGGCTTGGTCTTAACAATTTCCTTGAAGCTTTAAATCCATTATTAATTATCTATACTAAAAGGGTTGAATGCATTGCCAACTTATGTGAAAATATTAATAATTTCTTTTCTGAAAAAAAAAAAATAGCAATGCAGTGCTTGAACTTAGAGGAAAAAAAAAAAAAGGCAATGTGACCCCTGAGTTTATTTTTAAAATAGGACATGAATACATTTAAATTTATGCAAAAGTGCCTTCCCCTTCGAAAGAAAAAATGATCTAGCATCCACTCTACTGGTTTAGGTCACTTAATTTGTAACTGTGAGACTTCATCATAAAATTGTTATTTATATAGAATGGTGACCAGAGCCATGAGCATGCAAATCACTTTAGGTAAAATGTTTTTGACGATAAGCGGATGCCTTCGTCACAAATATTGTCATTCGCGTAAAAAGGCAAAAAATATGACCTAAAAATGCTCGTAACGGGCATTAAAAGATTATATTAATAAAGATGTGACAAAAATAGGTTTTTGAAAAAAAAGATGAAAAATGTTCTCAGGGAAAAAAAGAAAACAGAAAGAAGGAGCTAAAAGAGCATCCCATTTAAAGAAAATAAAGTGGAAAAGGGTATTGTATTGATGCAACGGGGATGATAACGTTAGAAACTTATAGATTTTACGAAAACTTGATTATTCTATTCTCAACTTGGCAAAATAAAGGAGTTAAATTCATTTTGACCCCCTGGGATATGGAACAATATCAAAAAATCTCCTATGAAAATTTAAATATAAAATATCACCCTTATGTTATGAACAATAACTCACACAACCCTTGGTCAATCTGGTCTCAAGGAATTTTTTTTGAATATTTTTTCATATCACATGAGGTGTAATTGATATTTTATTTTTTTCAAGTGGTTTTCTAAACATTTTCAATATCACAAGGAATCCTTGAATTTTTTCCCAAAATAAAATGTTGTGATGTAATTGGCCATTTACCCTCCATATGATGAGTTAACATTTTCATAACATGTTGATGATGGGTTTATGTTTTGAAATTATGTGAACCTAAGTTAAGTTTGTTATTACGAATTCATGCCACAATATTCGGACGGTAGTTTTCGCATAGACATCTTCAAGTTTGAATTTTTGCTCGAGGGCAAACAAAAGTTCAAGTTTCAAATCAATAAGCTTAGATTTTGTGTATTATGAGAGGAATTCAATTGTATTTCCTCATTATTTTGAATACAATTGCTTAGAATTTACTCCTTTTTAGTTATTTTTTTAGGGTATTGCTTTTGGGTATTTTACTCCTTTGCCGGCTTAATCAAGGATGAAAATAATCAAAATTAGAAAAATAATAAAATCAGCCAGAGCCCAAGATTCGACACGACCAATCTGTGGTCATGCCACACGCCCGTGTTCCTCTTGGGCTTAGCGTCACTACAAGAAAATAGTTTGATAGCAACGAAAAAAATTAACGTCGAGGTAATTAGTAAATACAATTTTCGTTGCTAAATCACATTATTTAGTACAAGAATTTACTTGCCAATATTTAGCAACAAAAATTTACTTGCTAAAGAATTTAACAACAAATTATTTACAATATATATTAAATAGTGTAGATTAATAATGAAAATTTTACTTACTAATCAGCTCGATACTAACTTTAGCATCAAAATTTTTTGTAGCTATTGAACTATTTTGCTGTAGTTTGAGTACTTAGAGATTAACTACTAATAATCTTATTTCTGAAGTCAATTACTGATTGCACTTGATCCATCAAGAAAAATTCATTTTCCATTGATCGTAATTGATTGATACACATGTTTCTCGTGTTGGAAATTGAAATTAAACTTTAATTTATTTGAACTATTTACTACAAGTGAATTTCACATGAGCATTGAAACATTGTTTTTGTAAGTAAGAGTAATGAATTTTTTTAATTGAAATAAATCGAGTATAAGAACAAATATTCATGTCGACTTCAATATCTAACAAAGATAATTATAATTACAATAATCATATCCTACTTAATAATACCTACTATTACAGTAGACAACAACTCTTACTATGCAGTAGACCAGCTCCTGCTATACAATAGATAACATCCCACGCACCTGGCGGGGTTCGAACCCATGACCTCTAAGATCGTGGGACTTCAACTTCGCCAACTAAGCTAGGCCTCATTGGCGCATCGAAACATTGTTATACACCGAAACTGGATCAATAAATTGGGATAGCATATTACGGTTGCATGCTCTATATATTTCGTCAGGATTATCCCAAATATTGATAGTTGATGGAAATATTTAAGATGTAACTATTACGATCCTGTTGAAACAAGAAACACATTCTGTTTGTATTTTAACTATAAATATTAGGTTTAAGTATATGGTGATATGTCAAGTAGCAAGACCAATTAAGATGTTGTATAAGGCATTAAATACCAAGACTTTAAGACATACGTTATAAGTATCAATTACCGGTATTTGCATTACTGTTTAGTTTTAATGTAATAAAACTTCAGAGAACAGGTCGATATGTGTTAGATCGAGGATCATATTCTTTTATCGAGGGAAGAGTATGAGACCACATATCTAATTATATTAAATATTATCTAACGTTTTTAAATAATTAATCTATTATCACCTATGAGATTTGTTTTTTCACTTATTTCTTGTTTAATTATCTTTATTCATGATTATTTAATTTGAGCTAATTTGGAGATAAAGAATAAATTATATGAAATTGGATTACTTTATATGTAAGAGTCAGAAAATTTCAAAATCGACTAAAAAATAAATTATTAGGTATAATTCAAATATATTAAACTTTAATAAAGTTTTTAGGATTAAATTATATAAATTAAGAGGCTAAATTGTAAATTTATAAAAATATTGAAGGTGGAAAATGGTGGATGGCCGCCTGAGGTTGCCAACCTCTAAACCACGAATCTTGAAGATCTTGGTATCATTTATCATTATGCATCGCCTCACCACTATTATATAGAAGTCTATTTAGTTTTTTAGGGGAAATTCTTGATCGATTTAATTTGATCGAACATCCAATCACAAAATAAGTATAGACAAACAAAGAAGAGACTCAGCAAACATGCACACACACATTTCTCATTGTCTCTGGCATTTCAAATAGGTAAGAAATTGATTGAATTGTTCATTAATTTATATATTTATTTTTTTGATAGGTAGATTTATTAGATGCAATTTTTATTATTCGATTTAATTTTTAACTGAAAGTTTTTAAAAATATATATGATTATTTATAAATAAGTGATTGACTAACCGTTCTATTTGAATTAAAGGTGTTATAACCAATTTATTAAATTATTTGATTGACTTTGGCTTTTATTATAATTAATTTATTTAATTTAACTTGATTTATCAGTTAACTTGATTTACCTGTTGTGAAGCTTGATGCATGCAAAAATAGTTACATGTTGTTTCGGAAGAATGACATTAAGTTAGAATTTTGCAAGTTTTATGGGGCCAAGGTCACAAATAACAAGTGCCCAAAACTCTTGGTCCAAGAAGTCTACATACACATAGGGAAAAATGCAATTATAGTTCTGTAACTTCTGGGGGTGGCATTTTTTTGGTCCTGTACGAATTAATTTTTGCAATTTAGTCATGTAATTACTTTAAAATTTTGATAATTTTCATCATTTTTTTCGGCATTTTTAGTCCTGTAACTTAGGGGATATTGGCATTTTTAGTCCTATAACTTAGGGGAGTTGGCATTTTTTATCCTACATGAATTTATTTGCAGGACTAAAATTGCAATAAAATAGTAATTTCAGGCCAAAAAGGACTAAAATTGCAAAAAATATAAAGTTATAGAACTAAATTATTAAAATCAATTCGTACAGGACTATAAATATCACCTCTTTTAAGTTACAGAACTGAGATTGTAATTTTCCCCATACACATACATATTCAAGCACCTAGACTATATGCTCATTTGTAAAATTGAGCACACGAGCTGGCATGCCACTCAAAAGACAGAAGAGGAGTCTATGTCATCCTTTAGATGTAAAGTCATGTTTCGATATGGCGCTTACAAGTTTTGCAATGCAACCTTGCAGTATGCGATTGCATCTGTATGCCGATTTTGCATTGCACATACAAGAAAAGTTGCTGTTGGCTAGTTATTGTTACACTATACAACCTTTCCCCTACAATGTGTATAAGGTTTGGGCATACATTCCTTATATTGATCATTTCAAGCTTGTTCAATCGAAAACGTTTCTCGATTTGTATATACAACCGTCAATCACTAAAAATAAATGACTATTGGCTACAATTTTAATTGCAGTAGACTAAACATCGTGGTAAATAATTTTTCTTGACCAGGGTTAAATAAAATGGATGCAAAAGATAAACTTTTCACAAAAAAAAAAAAAAAAATTATTTGCCATGGCTAAGAACCATGGTAAAAATATTTTTCATGACTTTTAGCCATGGCAAATGCTTTAGCCACCCTCGCAAACACAACGACCAACAACCAACAACCGTTGCATAGCCGTGGTCAATAATTATTTGCTATGTCTATTTTATATTTAACCATGGTAATTATCCATGATCAAAAGTTGTATATTTTGTAGTGAATTAAGCAGTTAATTAATGTATTTGTAGTAGTTGGTTTACGATAAATTCAAGATGAGGGCATCCTTAGTGCAGACCTTGAATGAATTTGTTTGTTTTGTTTACATATCAGTGTAAGTTTCGCAATTCGTAATTTTCAGTATATATTCAATCTCTCAAATCAACAAAGGATTTAGGTATGAGTTTTTCAACTCATATATCAATACTCCCATCTTAAATAAACAAAAACATATGAGTTTTGCACTCATATTTTTCATTATAATTAGGAAGCATGACTTATTATTAGTTAGTTATAAACATTATATTTGAAAACAAATTGATAATAATTGTTTTAATTGATAAGAAAACTATTTTACTTCTGTGATTTGTAATTCACTTTCAAATTTAATTGGTACTGTTAAATAAAAAATATTTCTCAAAATTAAAATTCCGCATTTCGTATTCACTAATGATTGTATTTCATTATCTTGTTTAAATCAATATATAAATAAAAATAATAAAATTTAAAAATTCAATAGAAAAAAAATATTTAGGCAAGCTGTTTTTTATTCAAAATTAATAAACATACCTAAAATCTAAAACTATATTCCGATAAGAAAAATATCTTCTCACAAATAATAATTCTCACTATTTCATATTTAATTATAAGTTACACTGATTAGTATTGTCAAACCGATACGTCCATTATATTATGAAAAAAATTACAATCTAAAATTAAGTATTTAAAATTAATATTAAAATAAAATCAATTAGTTGAAACCCACTTGATTTAAAATTTCAACACCACATTTAATTTAACAAAAATGATTCATATTTCAATATAATCGAATCAAAGGAATTCGCTTTCATGAGTGATTCGAAGACTCATATTTCAATTATGTCGAAACAAAGCAATTCCATGACTTTCCTACACTCTTATTACAATGCAGTTCTATATTCTATTTTTCCTATATAGTCCAAGTTTTCTAACTTTTCTACCGGTTTGTGTAAGGTGTAATTTGTTAAGTTTTACACTCACTCTGATAAACATGTTGTAACTTATCCAATGCATCGTATGAGCTGCATTTGTTAAGTTTTGGTAAATTTATTTTGTAACTTGTGCAAATGTACCTTTATTAATTTTATAATTGTTCAGTGGAATGTATGTTTTAACTTGTTGAGGGCACATTATGGGTGTCATCTGCTAAGTTTTATTATATATATTGTGACTTGTGTAAATGCAGCGTGTAAAGTGTCATTTGTTACGTTTTATAATCAGGGAAAATGTAATTTCAGTTTGTAATTTACGGGAGTGTATTTTTGGTTCTGCAGGAATTGATTTTCGCAAATTAATTCTATAACTTAAAATTTTGTCAATTTTTATTTTTTTTTCCGACTAAATTAGTCGAATAATTACGTGCTTGTACATGACTACAATTTTAGTACATAAAATTATTCAGTGACGATCGTACCCACTGTTGCAAATGTTGTCAGATGTTGTGGCCCGCGGCAATAATTGCAATCCTCTTACCTACGAAATGAGATGGAAAGCAAGTTTATCGAATATATCGAAAGTTTCATGATGGACATGTTAATTTGCAATTGTTGTCGAAAAGCTATCGCAAGTTTTGGAACAAAGATATAGCCCCCGAAGATAGCCGTTGTTGCAAATTCGCAATGAACGGAGAAACTTATGTGACGACTTTTGTCAATTTGTGATGATTTCTTCTCCTGCCAAATGTCCTGCAAAAGTTACAAAAAGAATTTGCAACAAAGGCGGCGTCGCAAATTTCATCGTGCTTTGCCAATGAACCTTGCGACCACCTTTACTACCAATGGACATTAATTCATTGCTATTCCATTGCAAATTGTAACAACCATCGTATTGTCCGTCTCAACAAAATGTTCTTTTCGTAGTGAGCATAGCCTTTGCGACAATGTGGTTAGAGCAATTAGACGATAATTAAGTGCTGGCCTTTATTAAGAGAATTACATGATCCACACTTGGACTGCTAGCTAGCTAACATGCTACTTCCAAGCTACTTAGCAGTGACGGATAACAGAATCGTGCGCGGCCTAATTAGAACTGCTCGTGTTTCAGAAGTATCGCGTTTTTTGTTGCAAACACGGAACACATTCCCTTGAATTTGAACAATTATATTCATATGATCATACACATTCATAATGGGACCTCGCGACGGTGCTGAGAGGTTGTCAAATTAACCATTAGAGAGATACGAAGTCATGTGAGTTTAAACCAGCCATAAATGCAAGAGACTGTTGGGCCTCTTCCCTTTGAAAACTTCACACTGATATCATTAATTATGGTTTGGCCAGCCTTGAGTTATGGACGAAAGGGGATTCTAGTAACCAAGTAGTAACTTTCTTCCCAAAATGTCTTGTAAGAAGTAAATTAATAAAACATAAATGAAAATGCTAGTTGTCGTTGTGGATCTTTATCCACCACGAAAGAAACAACGTTGTCTTAGATTTGAGCAATGGGAAACTTGTTACATACATATTTACATGATCCTGTATGATCTCTATTTATATGGACCAAGACGAGGAGAAAGAAAGCAGATACACATACTTTATTGCGTATGGTCTGAATTCTTGGGAAAAACTTGTATAAATCTTCTTCCCAGGAGGTTCAACCACCACCAACTTTTTTTTCCCCTTGCCCAGCAAACTGATTTTAATGCAACACTGAAGTCATTTATATTTTACATGGTGTGTACGTGTCTGAAAATGCCCCCTTTCTCTTCCCACTTCTCTCTGATCCTCTCCACAGAATTTTAGTTAGAAGCCAGCACTCTCATACTGTCCCCATTTGCATTTGTGGGCTACATTTCATTTATCCCGTTCGCGCCTGGAAAAGGGATCGACGCCCGATTTTCCATTTCTTCTTCTTTCCTTTTATGGTCGTGTTGGAGCGCATGCATTACTTACAGCCTCCATTAATCAAGAAGTAGAAAACATACATATACGTACATACACAGAAGCACATTTTTCTCTCTGCTTGTCTTTTTTCATTTTTTTTAAGCAGAAAAAAACCCGTTTCTGGCAGCAAGACTCATCTGGACTTGGGCTCCAGACAGCCCCTTTAACCAAAATCCCCCCCATTTTCTCCTCCTTCATCCAAGACACCGACGGCGACGACGGTCCTCTCAGATTCTGCCCCAAAACTCCGACACAGGAGAGCAGTTGGATCTCTTCGCCGCCGCTTTTTGATGATGGGATTGGGAGTGGGTTTTCGGTGCTGTATTTAAAGGGGGAAGTGGAAGGAAAAGAACAACAAGTGTGATCGATCGCGAGTCTTGCAAGCCTGATTTTTGTTTCTGGGATCATTTTTTTTAGGTGGGGGAAAAAAGGGATGGAGTTAAGGAGAGAATCACATCAGGTTAGCAATGGCAGGCAGATTCTTGAACGAAACCTTGAGTTTCGTAGTGTTCACTCTGCTAGACCTCATGGATATTGTTTTGTGCTATGTTTACAAGGTTGCGGATTTTTTCATTGAAGCAGAATGGAAGCCGTGCTACTGTTCGTCAGGGAAAGATGCAATAGCCAGCGGTGGCAAGATCTTGGTTTCGGAGCTGGGGGAGTCGAAAATCGTCCGGGTAAGTTCCAGCAGATTGCAGCTGGAAGAAATCTCAGACACTCTCTACCAGCGCCCCTCGCTGGTGTCTGAGGTCTCGGAATCTTCTATCATACGTGCGTCAAAGAGACAAAAAGCAGACGGGGCGACGTTCATTCCACGTTCACCGTCAATTCGACCATCATCGAGATGCTACAAGGCAGGATCCAGGGGCACCAAACGCTTCCTATTCCTAGATGGTCGGATTGCGATTGCAAAACTTGCACATCTTGGACTTCGTCTAGCAAAGAAACTCTTTTCGTCAAAGTTGATGGAGCTAGAGGTAAGAAAAACACAAGATTCTTCAACAAATTCTTATCAAAGTAAACTTATGTAAACAAGAAAAAAAAACACCACGACATACGGCTCCTAATTTTTTCTAAAAAAAAGAAGACTGGCATTGTCATTCTATTTTAAAAGTTTAGGGACAGTACTGCACTTTCATTCTTACAAAGGAATTTTTACCATAGTTACTTTTCCATAAAAGGACTAGTTGCATTTAACCACAAAGTAAAATAAATCGATGACAATTTTCCTTTTCTGGGTTGAAATATACTAGACAACGTGCGAGAAGACGTCGTGTTCATACACGGATTCATATCGTCCTCGGCTTTCTGGACTGAGACACTCTACCCAAACTTCTCCAAGTCAGCAAAATCCAAGTACAGGTTTCTGGCAGTGGATCTGCTTGGTTTCGGGAGGAGTCCCAAGCCAACTGACTCACTCTACACATTGAGGGAGCATGTGGACATGATCGAGAGGTCTGTTCTTGAGGCGTACAAAGTGAAATCTTTCCACATCGTGGCTCATTCGCTGGGCTGCATTTTGGCCCTGGCCCTCGCAGTGAAGCATCCAGGCTCAGTCAAGTCCCTAACACTACTTGCACCGGTGAGTTTTAATTCGTGTTTGTTGATCTTGCATTTATGAGGGAGGGGTTGGTCTTGGTCATGATGAAGTAGTAGTAACGGGAACTAGATTCTTGCGCTCCCGCCCTATATATGTCTGCATGATCTGTATGGTTTTAGTCATAGCTCCGACAGTGATTTTTTGTCATTGTCGCTTATTATTGCATCTTTTATTTTATTTAATATATACGTATAAATATGTGTATAAAAATTATATATATCATCTATTTTATTTAAAAATATATATATGTAATTTTGTTTTATTGAATGAAATAAAAGATGAAACGTCGATTGCATAGAATATCCAATTTGCACGTTGAGATTCGGTGCAATCGTATGGAGTAATAAATATGAAAATGCATACACAGATGGGCGTACCCATAGGATTATGAGATGATTATTAAACTGGTATGAATAAGAATTTTTCATAAATGTGTATGAATTATTAAATTGGAGTGTGGTGTACAATTTCTAGCCAAGATTGTCAGATGATTGTGAAATTTTAACAACCCGTATGTTTATTTTTGATTAATTACATTAGTCACATAAAACTTTTTTTTTTCGAAATTTATATTTTATATTTTATTAGAAATTGTTTATAGTTTATATGAATAATATGTATATACGAAATGAATTATTAATTTTTTGGCAGCCGTATTTTTCCAACTCCAAAGGGAGAAAAAGCCACACAATATATGATGAGAAGAGTGGCGCCGAGGCGCGTGTGGCCGGTGATCGCGTTTGGCGCGTCAATCGCTTGCTGGTACGAGCACATAAGCCGGACCATCTGCCTAGTGATATGCAAGAACCACCGGCTGTGGGAGTTTCTCGCCAAACTACTCACCAGAAACAGGTACGACGACTTCTCCTACTCTCCTACATCATACGCGTGTAATAACGTTGGTGGACTATAAGGACGCTCAGTTCTCCCACACACTGTAATAATAGTCAAAAACTACCAGAATTTAATACTATACTCTCATTCATATCTATATATATGTATATTTTCAAATTCTTGAATTTAAATTAATATTAAAACATATGAAAATAATAACTTGATATTTGGTACGATTTGTAAACCAGAACTAAAAATCAAAATCGACTTAATACAATTTTTTTGTTGTAAAATCTATTTCATCTTCTATTTCATTCAACATACACACGTCACGTATATAAATTTTTTTTCTAAAATAAAGTATGTAACATTATTCTTATACATGGCATGTGTATGGTTCGTACAGAAAATTCTTGCTCGAATCTGATTCAGTTGAACCAATCCAATCACTCTGTGATTTGTCATTTTTACTAAACTGTCCACTAATTACATGACAAATATACACTTGCCATGTAATTGATTTAGATTCAATCGAGTTTATTTGTAGATACTAACATCACCAAAAATGGAGAAATAAGATGCCATTTTCCTTAGTTAACTTGAGGGTTTTGAATATCTAAAAATATCCAATCTACAATAGCTAGGTCAAATATAGTTGGGAAACCTAGTTGTTGCACATTGTGTGTCCATACCATAGAATCTAGAATGAATTGTGATTAAAAATTATGTCTACGTACATAATTTCGGCTAAAACATTGTTTGAATTGTAATTTTTTATATTTGCTAGGAATATTAATTACAGCTACTTCTCTTACGATTTGAAATAATTATAAATACTTCTCGTTGTTTTGAAAAATTATAAATACCCCCTCAAATAAAAATAATTTTGTAGTTCTTAGACGGTGATGTAAAAATTACTACTTTTACCTTGTTAATGTTTTTCTTTTTTTTTTTTTGAAAAAAGTATTTAAAGATATTAAAAAATCTTAGGGTGAGTAAAATAAATACTCTATATAGCGTATTAGTCAATAAAAATATTTTAGAAAATTTTTGAAAAATATATAAAATTATAATTTATAATTGAACAGAGTATTTTGGTCTGCTTACTACAAAAATTGGATACAAATCTAATGGAGGTTAACAAAATGGCTCGTTTTAGACGGACATTAAAATCGGAGGGGGGGGATAAGATATTTGTAATTATACTAAACCTTACGGGAGGTGACTGTAATTTACCCTGTTTTCTATCTTGATCAAATAAAACTAATACGAAAACTTAAGGATTAATCATAGTTAATGCTATTTGTTTTAATTGAAGCTGGAACATTTGTCATATTTTCAGGTATGGTTAATATTTTGACTTTGTCGGCACAATACTTAGTTAGTATTTATTATGATTTTTCATTTTTAATTAGCGTAATTAATTATGATAATTTTACAAACTATATAAACGCATTATAAGATAATTGAATTAAACTGTGGATGAGTATTACTAATTAGTCTCGTTCTACATAATAAAATATTTCATTTGCATCAAATATTAAAAACGTTAAGCATAATCTCATTCTCAAACTTAAATATACGTTATATAAAATTAAAAAATATCAGAAAATAACATTTTTTTTAAAAATCTGACTTTTAATTCTTTTATAAGATTCTGTTGATATTTCAATAAAAAAACGCTATGTAATCATCATTCAAAAGGCAAATAAATTAATGATAACATAGCCTTTTCCATCAAAATATTAATAAAATATGACAAAATAACTCAAGTAAAAATTTTATATCTTATGAACTTATTAATAAGAATTTCCTAGTTAAAAGTTTCATAAATCTAAACATACGGGACGAAAAACATAATATACCAACAAATCTTATTTAATAATAATAATAATAATAATCCACCTAATTTTTAACTCCCATTACATGATTTGACATCCATGACTATGTGCTGCTATTTGACTGACACTCTGACAGACCTGACCTAACCTTTACGATCTATATTAATGTGTAGTGTAATCAGTGAATCTTTCTGTGATGAAATTAACATCCACATGTGCATATGAATATGCATATCCCATCACCTTTCTCACTGATTTCTCCACGTAAAACGACGCTGTATCCCAGGATGCGGACATACTTGATGGAAGGTTTTTTCCTACACACACACAACGCTGCGTGGCACACTCTCCACAACATCATCTGTGGAACCGCAGGCAAAATCGAGGGCTATTTGGAGGAACTCAAGACCCGTCTCAAATGCGACATCACAATATTTCACGGTAGAGACGACGAGCTCATCCCGGTTGAGTGCAGTTACAACATGCAGTCCAGAATCCCTCGGGCGCACGTCAAGGTGTTCGAGAAGAAAGATCACATCACCATAGTTGTCGGAAGGCAGAAGGCGTTCGCGCGGGAACTTGAGGGGATTTGGAAGAATGCGACTTCTTAATTAATTAATAATATATATATATATATATATATATATATATATATAATAATTAATCGAATTAAAATAAAAAAAGAAAAGAAATGTGAATTCTCCAAAATGGGCTTGAAGGGAGGTGTATTTGATCAACGTTGATTAGGGGGTAAAAAGGAAAACAAAATACTAGCATTATGTATGTGAAGGTAATATATTGTATGGCCTGGCCTTGTGGAATGTGTCATTATTATTACTAGTTATAAATGTTGAGGTGTGTGTTAATTGGAAGTGCGAATTATATGGGAATTTGGTAAGGATTTGTTGGGGGAAAAGATGGCTAAGAGAGCCACCCCAACTTAAGCCATGGATTTACTTTCATGAAATTAGTATTTATTTATTATTATTATTTTTTTGGTCATTTTTATGGTCTTGAGGCACTAATAAAAAATTGGTTTTTACCGCATTTTAAATAACTGCGACTTAAAAATTATAATAATTAAATAAATCAAATGCTTATTTACCATGGCTAATTCTTTTAAATTATGATAACTAATTATTATTAAATGTTGCATTTTTTCTAGTGTAAAGCATAAAAGATCTTCAATCACAAGTCATTTCACACTGATGTCATATTTATGCCTGTGTTGGATGTGGTTCTACTTTTAAATTAGAATATAACTTAATTATAATTTTTAGGGTAAATTACAATAAGCTTCTTCGGAGTTTGACATAATTATAAAAAGGTTAAAAGCAGACACTCCAAACATTTGGACCGTTTTGCACTTTGCCTCGCAACTTTTATTTTTGTAGCACTTTGCCCCTCCAACTATTTTTTTTTTCAATTTCAAGTGAATCTAAGTGGAATATTCCGTTGTGTGAAATGCACGCACATTGGGCGGGTTAGGATTGGGTAAAATTATAATTTCACACATTAATTTTAAAAAATTAAAAATAAATGAAAAATAAGCAAAAAAATTGCCATTGCTCAACTCCTTCGCCGTTCAAGCCACCGCCTACTCTTTCATCGTTTCCCACCCACACCCACCTCCAACGGCTACACCACCACCTTTGTAGCAGCACCCTCCTTCGCAACTGCAACAACCTTCACCATTACAACTTTTTCATCCACCATTGCAACCACCCTCATTAGCTGCATAACCACTTTCTCGGCCATCACCTTCGACCCCCCTACAGCCCCGACCACCACCTTTGGCTCCTTCCCCTTAGAGCCCCGACCACACATCTTTTGCTTTTTCTAATTTTTCTTTTTTGAAAAAAAATTTGGGGCTTGAAGAATTAGGTCAAGAAATTTGAGAGTTACAATTTTATGAGTTAGTTTGGGAGGGGATAAGGTGAAATTACTTAAATATCTTTTTAAAAAAGCAGCCCAAAATCGCGTGCATTCCACACAAGAAAATATTCCAAGATTCACCAGAAATGAAAAAAAAATAAGTTTAATGCTATGAAATACAAATATTGGGGGTGACTTATAAAAAAAATGGTTGGGGGGCAAAGTACAAAACAACCCAAAGGTTGGGAGGGGGTGTCTGCTTTTAACCCTTATAAATATTACCTCATTATTTAGAAAATTATTAATGCACCCTTGATTTTAACAGTCGTCTAACAATTCGTTGAATCCGTTAGTCTCTATTAGATTTTCATCTACTTTTTATCATTAATTAACTAATCAAAATATTTTTGTGGATTATGAACTATACCTCTACTTAATTTTAAAAACTTTATGAAACTCTTTTAAGGACTAAGTAGATAATTTTTTTTATAAATTTTTAAATTTTTCATTCATCTTAGATAACATTGACAATTCCAAAACCTCCAATCACTGATTATATAATTTCACAAAAAATTAGGGTTATTTATAATTTTTCAAACAATTAGGAACTATTCATAATTATATCAAATTTCAATCAACATCCTCGTAATTTATCCTAATTTTTAATTTGAAAAAGAATATATATCAATTCTTTACTATTTATATCGTTATATTAAGGGAGAATACCTAATTGGTGTTTCTCTTTTTTTTTTTTGTCTGTTATTTTATTTATTTTTTTAATTATGTATTTTTCCCCCCTTAACCTCGAATTTTCTTTCTCTCTTCCCCAATTATTTTTATAAATATAAAGTAATTTTTTTAAAAATTTATTTAATTATGCACAATTATTTGAGTGTGCCACACACGGTAGATATAATAAAAGATGCGTGAAGGAAGTAAACTGTATTGCTGCCCTTTGGCAATTGCAAGCCATAAATCTTCATCAAGTGATTGAATGCATTGCCTGATATCGCATGTCATAATGAGGCTCGCAGGAGTTGTGTGGATGAATGTTAGTAGAAAGAGGCCATTGGAATTGGTCTCAAGAACTAAATAATGCATCATGTATTCATTGACTCACATATTTGTGTGTTTCCTTCATTTCTTTCTTTCATTTTCCAGCTAGGTTAATAGCAATTTATCTCTTTGATTTTGTAAATGAGCAAATTATTCTCTTATAAAAATAAAATAGCGATTTCCCCCTTGTACTTTTTAAAATGAAACAATTTACCTTCCTGGCTAAGGAGGTAAATTACTTCATTTTAGAAAGTATAGGAAGGTAAATTGTTGCATATCAGAAAACACAGAAAAGTAAATTGCTATTTTTTCTTTCATATAGAGTTAATTTGCTCATTTGCAGTATCACAAGAAAATTGCTTGCATTTTCCCCTATTCTAGCTTGATTAACTGACTTAATCATATATATTGAAATTGAATTTTTAGTTGTACCAAATTCAGTTCGCTATTCGATATGAATTGTCTAAAATTCGACAAGGTTCGATTTTAATTTTAATTACCTATTGATTGCATCGAATAGAATACCAATTCTTTAAATATATATACATTTTTTTATATTAAACAAAAAGAAGCTAAAAGTGATTTAACACTCTTAATTTTTTCATATGAAATACACATGTTGGAATGATTTCGGATGTTTTAATATAAATTATAATGATGTAAAAGATATATAAGATTTATGCATTGGAATTGTAATGATACTTCAGATTTTATTTTATGATTGGAATTATAAATGATTTATTTGTCTTTATACACAATTCTTACCTTTATAAGCAGTTTTGAAAATTTGACACTATACGATTTTTTGTAAAAAAAAAAATTCGATTGTTTCAATTTTTAATCGATTAAATCAATTTTTTTTTTCAATAATTTGTTGAATCGAACCTAAAAATTTAATTTTGATGTTCACAGTTTTTAATACGCCCAAAAATTTGACTAATTGAATTTTCGATTCGATTCGATACGATATTATTAAAGAAATTGTACGCCCACGCCCAAAATTTTGGTTAATTAAAATTTGGGTTCGATTCGGTACCATATTATTGAAGTAACTGTAATGCTCCTACATTAATTTCCTATCAGACAACAATTTTCTCCCAATCTCATTTGTGGCCTTACGATGTTTAAAGGGACATTTAAGATTGTCCCCATTCAGAAGAAATTCAAGGTAATCCGCCACAGCTTTTCATCCACCTGTCTCCCATTTATGGCATCGCTGTTTACAATGGTTGAACATTTTTGCCTCCTATATACTTTACTATGAATAATTTAAATTTTATATCGATTTTATTTTAAAAAATACATCAATTTTTTTAATTTTAATTAGTAATAATTATTTAGATTTTTAATATATAGTTATTAAAATATTGCCTTAACTTAATTTTTAGTGTATATATGCACATATATAGGTATCTTTTGGCATCCTGAGGACCAAAGTGAAAATGAACAAGGATTCGTAGGATGTTGTCGGTAGACAAATATGTTTGTGTGTGGAACAGGTCTCCAGGAGAAGCAGTATTCGTTAGCCCATCTTTTACGTTTGAAGATCCATTAGGTTTGATCAAACTAAATCAATTATAAAGTAAGTATACTAGACTTGTTATATAATTGATTATATTTTTTAAATTATACATCAATTATACGATAATTATAATATAATTATGATATAATTAATTTAAATTTGATCAAATCGAATTCGAATAAAAATTTCCTACCACTTATGTGGATTGGCCGAGTTGCACTGAAATAATTAATGGTTCGAAAAATCTTTTTAAAATAAGAGGGGTGGATTGCTGGTTTAGCCCATGCCACCGAGTTGGGTATTGGGTGGCTGTTGACATTGGCTTGGAGAGTCCACTCCCCATGCTTCCCTCTATTCTCCTAAGTATTATTATATTACACATCAATACATTTTGCATCAAAATCATCAAATTTAGTAAACCGACACTTTTTTCTCAAGGGGTATTTGCACATTTCTCTTAATACAAGAGGCAAATTCCATTTTTCCCTTTTAAATTTTCATAAAGTAAAAATTTAAAAGTGTTGACCCCCTATTTTATGGGATTAAAAATGTAATTTTGTGGGAAGAAAATTACCATGGCTTGACAACTGATGACAGTGGCTGTACAAAAAGAGAGAAGATCAGTGTACTATATATATATATATGCTTCCATTACCATATTTACAATTAATTCGATTAATCACTGTCATATTAAGAGAAAAGTAATGTCTGAAATTGACTATGTACAACAAATAATAGATGAAAATGCAGAGGATTTAATGAATGTTATGGTGCATCATCAGCTTCAGCAATTGATGACACAGCTAAAAGCAGAAGGCAGGCTTGTCAGCATCTGCTGTCTTAAGACGATGGCCTTTCTTTTCTGTTTGACCTAATTTCCACATCACCTCTTCATTTCTTTCATGTCGTCCTGCAAGAAACTTTACCAACTCTTTCTCTTCTTCTTTTATTTATCTTTTGGTTCTGAAAATTATCATTCTAAACTATTGAAATGTAGCACTAATTTTTCTTTTTTTTTTTGCCCCCTTCTTCATATATATCTCAAATCTATTGCTCCTATTTTAATTATATATATCAAAATTGAAATCTGCCATTCCTATACTATAGCTCTCAATCACCCAACATTAGCTGAAAACACAAATAGGAAAAAGACTCTCCTAAACAAGAATATACATACACACATATATATAGATATATATTTATCAATTCTAATATAAAAAGAAAAGCATATCCCCACTCAAAAACATCTCTTGTTGTCACTGCATCATCAATTTTTTGTAAAGTAAAAAATGTCTTTAATCATAAAATAACTAACTTATTTAACTTTTCAAAACTTACATTAACTGATAAATTATTTTTTTTTTTCTTTTCTTTCATTAATGTATGTATTAATTTATGTATTTTACTCTTAGTTATAATATATTTTAGAGTGTGAAAAATTTGTTATATGCACGTAGGAACGACGTGCCATAACGGCTAATACTGATATCTATATTTATACTATATAAAAAGAAAAGATCATTTTTACTCACAAACGACGGTTACTTACACCGCCAGCACCGATTTTTTATAAAGTCAAAAATGTCCTTGAAGTAATAATATAATTAACTTATTCAAGTTTTTAATTTTATTTTAACTGATAAATTATTTTTTTTTCTTTTCTTTCTTTCTTTCTTTTTTTAATTTAATATATTGATTTATATATTTTACTCTTATATATTTTAAAGTAAGAAAAAATATTTATTATATGCACGTAGGGACGGCATACCACAACAACTAGTATAAAAAGGCCTTTTTCTCTCATAAACGACGGTTATGACACCACAACACTAATTTTATTATTATGGCGATAATACCCTACGTTGATTTTCTTTTTCTTTTTCTCTTTGTTGCTTTCTTCCTTTTTCTTATTCATAAGTATATATATATAATCCTCTCAGCTTAAAAAGGAAAAGAGAGGGAAAAAAAAAGTCAAATTGCATAAAACCCTTATATTTGAAAAACTTAGTAAAAACTCCTTGTATTTAAAAAATAAGTGAAAAAATCCCTATGATGCTCACTTGCCCCTAGTTAAATGCGTCTATCAGCATTAATTGTTTTACCAAGTGACCGTTATGTATTCTAATCTATTACATATATTATCTTTTAGGTACTTATAATGGTAATTTAAATTTAATACTTCATATAGTAAATAATATAATTTACTTACATAATTTTAAATAAATAATAATTTATGATATATAATACTTATAAAAACCAATATTATATTCATATAGATATTAAATTCAAAAAGTGAATTTTAGTACATTAATTTTTAGTATTGTGATTCTAATATAACTTTTCAATTTAAATTATGTTTTGTTAGCAAAATGATATACTTTTTTGTATTTTGATATTTAAACAAACATATTTAAGAATAATTATTTACTTTTTTAGGAGGATAAAAATACAAAAAAAAAAAAAAAAAAAAAACAAACATTCTCAAAAGAAAAGATGGTGATTTTATATGTCAAGAGGGGTACTTTAGTCAATTTTAATTCAAAAACAGTAAAAAAGAACTAGTCCATTTCGCACTTAGGACGATTGAAATCCACATTTCATTAGTTTGTAACAAAATGGGATTTTCCGTAGGTTTCTAAATTATGAGAAATTTTTAACTTATTTTTAAAATATAGAAAAATTTTAATTATTTTAAAAAATATAGAAAAGTGAAATGCAATTTGACGAAAAACACACGCGCGCACGCGCACAAACACAAACACAAACTCCCGACGAAATGATGAAATTTCTCAACACGTCCTCGGACGCAAAATGTTTCGACCTTTTCAACTCCAATGCAAAATTTGGTGTTCTTAGGGACCAACAAAGTATAAGCTAATTAATAGTAACCCACATTTCAGATTATAAATCTTCACAAGTAGTGATATGCATCATCTGTGCGTGGCCTTAAAGACTATCAAATGCACCCACACATATACAAACTATCTACACAACTTCCTTTCAAAGTACTTTATTGTTCACGCCTTACTTGCTTTGGCCTATATATAGTTTTCTTTTCTTTTTTTTGGCACTTAGTCCATTCACACACATCCAAGATTCAAATTCAAAATTTTTCAATAGGAGATTATGAGCTTAGACCATTTGGATATTTACCACGTTAAATCTTAGGGTAAATTACATCTACCTCCCCTGAGGTTTGGCATAATTACAAATACCCCCTCGTTGTTTGAGAAATTACAAATACCCCCCTAATTTTAAGGACCGTCTAACAATTACCCCAATCTATGCATTTTTTATAGTGAACTGACCAAAATACCCTTATGAATTAAAATTTATAATTTTATTTATTTTTTTTTAAAAAAATATTTTTTTTATCAACTAAGGCGATAATTTTTTTTATAATTTTTAAATTTTTTTCATCCATCCCATTCAATATTTTTATAAGATTTTAATTTTTTTAAAAAAAAATAAAAAAAATACTGTAAGGGCAAAGTTGACATTTCTATGCCTCCATCCAAGGATTACATAATTTTATCAAACATTAGGGGGTATTTGTAATTTTTCAAACAACGAGGGGTATTTGTAATTATGCCAAACCTCAGGGGAGGTAGATGTAATTTACCCTAAATCTTATTATGTTTTACATATATAGGGTGTATGTTGAATGAAGTAGAAGATGAAATAGATCCTACAATAAAGAATCCAATCTGCTTGTATGAAGCACTTTGACATGTATACCTCCTTTTCTTCTGGATAATTACATCTATACATCTCTAACCTATAGTCTATTTACATAGACTATTTCGATCTTTTGAAAAATTACACATACAACCACCAGAAAAATAACATCATTTACACAAACATTGCCTTTTGGAAAAGTAGACATACACTTAAGAAATACAACATTATTACACAAACTACCCGTTTTCTTTTTTTTTTTTTTATTGTCATAGATTATTTGTATAAATAAATCATATATCAGCATATATAAATATAATTATGTTTTTGTTTTAATACATACATACCCAAAATTTAAACTCAATGCCTCAAACATAAAATTTTGAGCAACACAGTGGGCTGTCTTCTAGGGTAAAGCATTGGCCTGTAGAGTTGATAATACAAGAATTTCACAACATACAGAAGCCATCAACTTTTCTGGGCACTGACTTCAGCTGCTTACTTTATTACAACAGCTGAATACAAGTATTATTATTATTATGACAATGTTAGAAACACAAGGAAACGTAGATGATAAAGAGTTGAAAACTTTGAAGCAATAAGGATTAATCAAAAAGCTCTAGGCATTCATTGCACTTTCCTATTTTCATCTCATCTACAATCTCAACCATCCTGCAGCTCATATTCAAATTTGGAAACTACGTGCTCAAGATAAACTCACTGGTTCGTTCATTCTAAGGTAAAATTTCAAGTGAAAAATCACTGACAACGTGTACCACATTTACATAGTTTTTTATCCATTTTTCCTTGACAAATGTTCTCAGAAAACTCTGCCCACCTTTTGGCAAAAGATATCCCATCAAGTGTTGTCATTCAAATCATTTGAAATTCATTTCTTGTTTTTTTGTTCTGCTTTAATGATGATCAGTAAGTTTCAAGAATATAAATATTTGAAAGAATAATAATTCAAAGGTTGACGAACTTTAATCTTGAGGGCTTTGTTGAAATAGTGTTGCGTTTATTAAGATATTAATATTAAATCATTCTGACCTCAAACGAAAAGCTCTAGTTCATAATAACATTGACATCTACCCATATTTATAAAGAAAAATTGTTTTGTGTAGAGTTTGGAGGTGGAGGTGTGTTAAAGATATTAATTAATCTTCTTTCCAACAGTTTAAGATTTTAAATGAGGTGTTTGTCTAGCGATTTTATTGCAGGGTAAAATAAATGTTTTGCAATAATGGATATATATAACTAGATTATTACACAACTGACCGTTTGAAACACAGCAGAAATGAAAACATGAGGTATTTTCTTGAAAGCAAGAAATTAGTGTATATATCTGATGAAGTGTTCACAGTCTCACAGATCTTGGCAGCCTATGATCCGGGGAACTGCTGTTGAGGTAAAGAACCTGTTTTGTCCATACATATGATTGTTTCGAACTTGTATGATCAGCAACCATCCTACTTAAAGGGCATTCTTGAATTCAGAGTTCAGAGTACAAGGAAATTGTAGACTGCAAGAAAAAGAAAACAACGTAGTACTCACTTTATAACCAGCATATAACTTAAACCAAATTTAAAGACAGAATTCAAGAACTTGAGTGTATCACGTCCTAAAGACACATGGGCTCTGCAGATCTGGGGTTATTAAACCCAAAATGCCTAAAGTTGTTTTGGTAAATTAATATATGTAAATCGATATATCAATTTTGTCAGACTTTCAATTACAAAAATAAAGGGTAATTACTGCAACACCAAAAACACTAAAAAAGAAAATAATGGATTAACAATACAAACCCTGAATCAGAGAGTGGCATTACCCATTTTTTAAAGTTTCAAGGGATTCTTTTCACCTATTATTACAAATGGATTTATGACTTTTTACCTCAAAGAATGGGGAAAGGAAAGAGAGAAAGGAATACAAAAGGACAGAAAACCCTACTTGGGAAATGAAAGATTGGTGCAGATATGAGATTAGAACATCTCAACCTATGACAGCAATTATAAGTTAAAATAGTAATTAGTGAGCATGCAGATCCGACGAGAGCAGAAAGAGACAGAGTGGATTCTTGAGGCCATCATGACAAAAACCAGTATATATAATGATAGAGCTCATAGAAAGTGAACTGACAAAAGAAAGCGAAAAAAAATTATTAAAAGAGCCCATTTTACTGCCGAGTGGGAAAATACACGAAGCAATGATGAAGAAATCGATTAGCTACTCTTATTTTCAACTGGCTTTCAGGACAACAGGAAAGAAAAAACAAAGCAGAAGTCAAAATCTTTAATCATTACAGCAATCTGTTCTTGCATGGCCAACGAACTCATTTCACCTGGAAAAAGAAAGAGCCAAAAATCCATACACAAGAAAGCGAAACAGATCAAATTCATAGTAGTTAACAAAACTTGTGAGGAATTATTTGGAAAAGATACCGTTTGACTTTCCATGGAAAAGGGAGCAAGACATTGGGGGGAATGAAGCCTGGTCCGACGCCGCTAACACATGATCCACGATACTGAAATACATGAATCAACGATCAAGATTTGATCAATTGACCAATAGAAATCCATCTATAGAAACGTAAAATCTTGGTAGATCTTGTTAAGGGCCTCGAGCCAGACACATTCCCCTCAAAAGTAAAGCTTCCCGTGAATCTTGATTAGGGTTCCATGAGTGAGAATTAGGGTTGCAGAAGGGGTATGGAGATGAGTGAGTGAAGGAAGAAGCAAGAATTGGAGATATGATAAGTGGGCTGTGGGGAGAAAGAGTGGGGATAGAGGGGGTGATAAATAAAGGATGGGGATGGAAAGAAGGTGTGTGAAAAAAGGACAAATGAAGTCATAAAAGCGAAGTGATAGACCACCATGACCCTACATACACCGTAAGAAAATTACTCTACCACCGTCCCTACCCTCTCCCCATCCCCGTTCTTGCTTTCTTTACTCTTTTTTTTTTTTTTTTTAAACTTCTCTATTTTGTCTTTAATTATAATGGTATTGGTTTTATTCAATCTCCAAATTCATGATTTAAATATAGTGATTTATCGAATAAAAATACGACACCTATAAATTATACATTAAGTGAGAATAATTTTTATTTGATCACAATATAATTTTAAAATCATCAGTAAAGCATAGGCTGGAATTGCATTTTTATCCCGTATATTGGAGCGGTGGCATTTTGATGACATCATTTATGGGTGCGTCAATTTAATGACAATATTTATTTCATTTTTCTTAGTTTAAGAACTTCGGCCACTGAAGTGGCTAAATTTGGCCAGAGTTAGTTGATGTGGACAATTTTAGGGCTTTAATTGGGGCAACAACCACCTATAAAGTTGGTATGTAAATATTCTCGACACGATATCAAAGCCTACAAGAAGGTCACTGAATACTTAATTTTCATGGATAGCTTACAGTGATCTATACAACATTAATGGTGATTGGCATAGGAGATTTGAATTAGAGTGATGGAAGTGCAAGTGCTAAAAATTATCTGAAATCACTCCAACTTCAAAGTTGAAACCATCCGGATACAGTTTTGGTCTCTGCATCATTCAATGGAAAAACTATAAGGCATGGAATAGAGGGATACACATAGGAAGAACTATGATTTTAGGTTTTTGTGATTGGGAAACACATGAGACTTGATCAAGGACTTTGATGAGCATGCAAATGGGTATGTGTGGATTTTATGTTAATCTTGTGTTACTGAATTCGATTTCAAAAGAAATTGTTAACGTTTTTCCTTACATAGACTCTGCACATGAATTGTGGATTGAACTGTAGAACAAAGATTTTGTGAGTGTAATGGCCCTTGTTGTATCAGTTATAGCGGGAGATAACATCTATCTCATAAACAGATTTAACTGTAATGGCATATTTTACTAAGCTCAAATGCCTTTGGGATTAGCTGATGCATTAATTTGACACCAATACCACATAGAAATGTGGTTGTGCTAGAATTATGGCTGAGTCTACAGTTTTAGATCAGTTAATCAATTTTTAAGGGGGTTCGATGATGTGTATGACCGTAAGAAACCAAATTCCTGTGATGGAGCTCTCTTATCTAGTGTAAATAGAGAATATAACACAACAAAAAAATTTGGGACTAGAGGAAAAGCTTTTAATGTACATACTACTGAGAAGAATATATTTAAGCTCACTGCCTGTTCTGATGCAGGTTGGTCTACTTGTGGATAGTATATAGGAAACTGGTTACTGGCTATTGTGTCTTTTTAGGCTTTTCCTTAATTTTATGAAAGACTAAGAAATAAGACAGAGCAGAATACAGAGCCATGGCGTCCATTATATATGAAATGCATTGGATTACATATGTGCTCTAGGATTTCCAAAACCCTATCTCAAAGCCAAATTCCTTTTTTATGTGATAATCAGGCCCATTACATATCATATATAGCTAATCCTATCTCGGCCAATTCTATTTTTCATGAGAAGACTAAATATTTAGACATTAATTGTAGTAAGGACCTGAAGTTCGAAATATTTCATGTGGAGAGGACGCATCTTTTGCATTTATGTATTTTATTTATTTTTCCTTTTACATTTTTATTAGTGACCAAGAAGTCACCTTTGCAATGTCATTGCCCAGAAAAGTGGTTCAAGGTTCTACCAACATCAAAATTATCACTAGAAAAAGTGAAAAGATAGGTTTGACTTCTATGCTAAAAGAAACAAAAAGGATTACTTAATCTCATTATACGATAAATGATTTCTACTGTTTGCATTGCTCAATCATCATTAATACATTCAATTCTTCCCATATATATATATTCTCCATCCTATAGCTTCCTAGCCACCTCAAATTTCAAATTTTAGGTCAGGTAGTTCCAAATATGTCACACTTTATTATGTCAATAACTTTGGTGTTTGCGAGGGGGGAGAAAAAAAAAAAAAGAAAAAAAAGAAATCCGAAACTATTTAATGAAATTCTATCTCGACTAATCATTCAATAAAATTATCTCGATATTCTTTCACTTTTGTAAATTACATTTTATCTATATGTTTTAAGCTTATGTGTGAAAAATTAGTTATTAAGGTAAATTAAAACGGGCTCTCCTAAGGTTTTATAATTACAAATACTCCCTTATTGTTTGAAAAATTACAAATATCCTATAGAATTAACGATTGTCTAATACTTCCTAGGGAAGCCCATTGTAATTTATCTTAATTATTAACTATTTTACAATCGATTGACATATACCTCTTATTGATATGCATCCATTTCTCAATTATATCAATATTTTTTTAATAAACAATTAACTGGTCTCAATATATTATAGTTGTTCACAAAGTGAAAGAAATTAAACCCCATATAACCTATTTTAATGCTTGAAATTAATGAATAAACTGAAAAGAAAAAAAACGCGGATGAAAGAAATTAATTTATTAGAAATTAACATAGTTTAATTTTCAATCTATGACCAAAGCAAAAAAAAAAAAAACTTGTACGAACCGAATAGAAATTGACCAAAAATTTAAAATATGTTGTGTCCATACTTTATAATTTTCACACTCAATTTATATTTATTCTACATATATATTTACTTGAAAAGGCGAAATGATATGAATAGTACAGAAGATTTCTTTTCACTATCATCAAAAGCTTTGACCTAAATGCATGGAAAATCGGAGTTTTTACAACAACTTTTTGACATTATGTCCCAAATCACAACATTTGACCTAACCACTCCTAAATCCCAAAGTTTAATTAACCTTGAAGTTTGCTCCTCTTAATTACCAATTAATATGATCATCAGAACTGTCTTGTTTTCTTCAACCTTTTAAAGTTAACATACCTTTGCCAACGCTTTCCATTATCATGCCCTTATTCTCCATGCTTTATTTGATCAAAGTATATATAAATATATTTTTTTTAAGCTTTTAACCATTTATCATCGTATACTTCATTTTCATTCTATGATTCAACTACCAAGATCCATAATTTCAAATTAATTGTTTAGAATAAATCCGTCCCGAGCAATTATTCCTACTTTTGATATATGATTATATAGGATCTGGAGTTCATATGTGATCTTCTGAAATATTCAACAAAACTATATTTATAGTGTGTATAAAAAGAGTATGCCGAGCACTACAATTGATGTTACAATCAGAAACAATCGTATAATCGGTACAATCAGGATAATACAGAATCGATCAGATTAGTCTGGTTGTTCAATTCCGCATAGCGAAGATTCCTTCTCTCTTCCAAAAAGGTTCTCCTCTCAATTCACGACTCTTCTTGATTGCCAAAATTAGGTCTTCTTCCATCTCTAACGAAGGGGTTCATATAATAAACCGAGCAATTATTGTCAGTAGCTTTCAATAACACTTGTACCCTGCTATCAATGGTTTCTTCAATTTTGACCACATATACACGAGGGTTATTGTGAAAAATTTACAGGTCACGTAACTAAATACTATATTGAATTTAAGTCATTCGTCTTGACTTATTTTCAGAGTTGATTATGCAGTACCAAAGTTTTAGTTGTAAGCTCAATCGTTTGCTTCAAAGCATGCCATGTTTGCCACTATATGATCATCACTAGCTATATATATTTCAAATCTTCGTCTCATATTAATGTACTTAATACTCCTCCAAATCCAATTAATCATACACAATAATTAAAAACTGATCTCCTTGGGACACTTTATCGAATTTTCAAGCAAAAGGGGTTAGGAAAAAGGTGCATGGAGTAGTTGAAAAGTAGAAAAGGTGGGGGTGCCTTTTTTATGGAGCTTTTTTCACAACCCAAAGTCATGCACACACACTTTGTTTATTTTTGAGGAGAGGAAGATTCTTTGCAGACAAAACCAAACCAGAAAACAAGAAGTATTAAATATCACTATTCTCTTGCCGTTGGGAAATATGTCCAAATCACAAAAACATACATAAACCACCAAAGCCACCTTGAATTTCGATAACGTTTTGTCATTTGTTGCATCCCATATGAATAATTTGAATGTGGCGTGATCACGCTCTCCACTGAGAAATGCTGTCTTTTTGTTTATAGTATAAGGTGGGAGATTTATTTATTTATTTATATTGATGACAAAACTCTTGATATTGTAAATAACAATATTGTTATATATGTAATCTTTGTGAGCAACTTCTTTGTATTGGACAAAATGTTCTCGCTAAATGATGTTTACCTACTTCAATTAAACTAAGGCTGCAGTGAAACTATACGATAAATATAATATTATTAATAAATTATCAAATAAAATTTTAATATTGAGGGGTAAATGTAATTTACCTCCATGTGATTTAGAAATTCTTTTAAAAAATAACTCTCTATAGAAAATTAGATACGAAAAACCCCCATTGTATTTGAAAAATTATGCAAAATAAATCCTAAGGGCAGGAAGGCAATGTACACCATTTTTGTATTTCCTTTATGCATAGGAGGTTTTTATATTTTTCTAAATGCACAAGGGGGTAAATGGTATTCAACCCAACGTTAAGTGACAAAAGTTTTTAATTATGCAGTGGCTAGAATTGTGCGTAAAATTCTCACTATAAATTGTCAGTGACAATAATAATTATTATCACTAGATCGACTATGTATATGTATCAATAATTGTCTTTAAGGGAACTACGAAATTCATTATTGTGACAAAAAATAAACATTCTTGTTAATACTACCATGTTTACCAGTTGGAGTGGGTCGGATATCCTACCTAATCCGGCCCAGCCACTTGTTTACACTTTCTGAGGCCAACCCGTGATAAAATGGGCTGCCCGGTATAAGCTCGTGTTTTATCTTGATTAAATTCACTCACTTCATCTAGGATTAAAATCCAGCCCAACCTATGTGCATAATGGCTAATTGTGGTTTTCCCATTTTGCCCTGAATAATGGCATGCATTATGTCCAAGGTGCCCCGGGTTCTCCACATAATATCACCTTTACCTAGTTAGGTACAATTAGTGCTCCGACAAATGGTTTGACTAACATCAGTTGTCTGTCTCTCTCCTGCAATCCTATTCCTGCCTTGTCCGAGTTTGAGGTCTGTATTTCTGTTGGCTTCCTCTTGTTTTTATATAGGAATTTCTCTGTTCCATCTTTGCTTAGAAGTCTACATACATCAAAACAGAATAGCAACTCAGCTGCTAGTCTCCTGGTTTTGGGCTCGTTGTAGCAGCAGTTCACGACCGTCCCAACATTTTGCGGTCGGTTAGGGAGAGACCTAGTAAAGTTAAGAGAAAAATACAAGCAACTCCTTATAATATTATAAATGAGCAAATTATTCTTTTTATGGAAAAAAAAATAGTAATTTTGTCTCCATGTGTTTTCTAAAATACAACAATTCATTTTTTTAAATGAAGCATTATTTTAAAAAGCAGAGGGGTAAGTTGTTATTTTACTTACATAAAGAGGTAATTTGATCTTTTGCAATATCACGTGAGGGTAAATTGCTACTCAGCCTAAAATTAGGTATCAATGTGTACCAAAAAATTATAAATAAGAAAGAGTTGTTATCAGATGCTATGTTTTTTGCGATTGAACCATTGTGGGTTCACTGAAAAAAAATAATAACAAATATACTTAGACCCCTTCTAAAATACTAATTGTACTTACTCATTTTAAATATTAATTTTTATTTAATTTTTTGATAATATCAGCAAATTCAATTAATTTTGACTAATGGATGGACTGATTGTTATATGGAAGCAAACCTAAAAAATCAGAAATGTTATATGTAATTTTCTCAATTATAAAGGGTTTAGGTATAATTACACTAACCTCGTACTTAAAAAACGTAATTGTCCCTATATTTAATCACCAAAAAAATTATATATTTCAAGACGCTATAAATTGTATGACCAAAAATATTCATCGTAATTAATAAAAAATATCGACCACATATCTAAAATCAGTCTCCAAATAGTACGCAATACACAAATATGGTATTTTGATTCAAAAGTCTAGGCTCGATTTGTCAACTATTTCTTGTTTATTGTCACTAACTTTTTTTTTGGGTATTTCAGATAACTTTTCGAAATGATTTAGACACAAAATATGTAATTAAGAACTTACAGGAAAATCCTTTTTGTCCTATAATTTAGATCTTATTTACTTTTGATCTCCACAATTATGACAATCTTATTTTAAAAATAATAATTAAAATTTTTCTCACTTTTTTTTTTTTTTTTTGTCCCAATTCCACCTCTCATGTACATCTTAATCACAAAGAATCGAAGAAGAATCAGATTTTTTTCATATCTCACCTGTTACGCTTTCCTATCACAATAAAACATTATAGTTGATTTTACAGAAGTTGAATTACTTTATGAAGCCATATCTTCAATCTGGAAAGTTCAATTCACGAGTTTGGAAGAATCAAAATGGTAGGAGCCCTGTTTTGTTGTTTTTTCTTCTTTTTGACAAAACCAACTTTTACAATTCCTTCAAAAACGAAACACGTGCCTCTCACATGCCGACATTCCCTCCAAAACGCTACAACTTAACAGCCACGTCTATCAAATATTTAATAGGAAGACGAAAAGTGAGGAAAAGTATTTGTGCTTAAAGTGAAATTCCCATAATTATTGGGACTAAAAATAAATAAAACTTAAATTATGAGATCAAAAAAAAAACTTTTTCCATGAAACTGCATATAATACTCATAGTATCATGCCATTTTTTGTTATTATGAAAATCTAATTAAAGAACTTGTCCTACCAAATTCCATAACATCTTCTAAACTATAAATAAAAACATACTAAAAATTCTAACATCTTAGTTTATTCAAATAATTATGAGCTTGCTTATCTTAAGAGAAAAATATTTTAAAAACATCTTATAAGATATATAAATATAAAAAAATTCAAATAAATTTAGCCAATACCCACCAAACATCTTTAGGGAAAGAAAGATACATTGGGCTTTAAAAAAAAAAAAAAACTAATAAGGGCATCGTATCTTTTGAATCTAAGTAAAATTATAATTTCTTGGCAACACTTAATTCAAGATTAATTAAAATCATAAAAAAGCTATTCTTGTTCCTATTTTGGAGGATGCATGTAGGAAATATGATCTACTTAGATTAATTTCCTTAAACAATAAGGATTAAGGATGATGATGAGTACAAGGGATGAGTGTCAAAAGAAATTTAGACCAGTTGTGACTCATGAGTCAAAAAGATTTGACTAATCATACCTCATTAATATAAACTTAATTACCTAATCTCTTTATCCAAACACTCTTTTCATACAATGCACCCTAAATATCAGTCTTAATGAAGAGGGTGTTGGTAAGCTCCTACACTTCATAAGATGTTTTTCAAATTTATATGAAATTAAATATTATTTTAAGAAATATTTTTTTAAATTATTTCAATAAAAATTATGAAATTGTAATACATATGTTACAAATGGCAATATTAGAATTAATTTTAAAGAAAAATAAATTGTGAACTGTTTCTTTTAAAGGATTTTATAAATTTCTAACATCTTACTTTTAAATTTTTTATCAAAAATTTATTCATATTTTATAAAACTTAAACAAGATGTGTTGAAAAAATTATAATGCCACCGCAATAGAGGGAATAGGAAAACTGCCTTAAATAAAAATGTCCCTAATATAATGCTTTTTGGTTTCATTTTTATATTAGTTTCATTTTACAAATTTCGTATCAAAATGAAAAATATATTTGTTTATACGTGTTCTCATCATAAATCTTTCACTATTATTCTCATCACAATCATTACTTTGTCATATATTTACATACATATAAAAAAAAAATCAATCATTAATTTATTAATGTAATTATATATCTTTCTCATAGTGTTTCGATATTACATCACTAATAAATTTTAAATCAATAAAAAAAATAAAACTATAAATTTTACTTTAACCAAAAATATATTTGATTAGACACGTCCACCAACAATAAAAAATAAATAAAATTAGCATTTTCGTTAATAAAAAGCATACGCTAGAAATAATATAAAATACAATCTCATCAATTAATTTTAAATATTTCTCCCTATGAACATGTAATTTTTCCACTTAAACTAACAAAATCAAACAAGGACTAATTCCCAACATTGAAACGATGTATATATATACATTTGATTCAGATCAGAATGCTGAATGATTTTGATGAATTCAGGCAATGGGGAAAGACAGACATCCACAGTGACCGTCCATTTGGCCAATCGGGCGCCCACAACACCTTCGTGACTGGGAGAGTGTCGGCTATGAGAGTGTGAACGTGTTTCCACTCAGAGTGTATGAACATCTCTACTTTCTCACTTATAGAAGATCAGAGTCCCCACGCGGACTCACTTTCCCACAAAACAACAATTCTGCTACAGATTCTTGTCTCAAACCACCAACCATTAAATACCTACCCGACATCAGTGTTTGCTTCCTTCTCAACCCTTGGATCTTATCACTCCTACTTGGTTTTGCTCGTCTTAACTTAGTAGTAAATGGAGCTGAATTTAGATTGCAGCAGTTCAAATGCATATTATTCATTAAATTATATAATCGTAAACTATAATATGGGTAATACATAATTAGCTTTATATGTGGTTGCATGTTGAATTTTGTTGTTTTCTTTTTCTGCATGGATTGATTACGCCCAAGTCCCTCCTAATAAAAGACCTATAAGTTATAAAATCGTAAAAAACACACAAGAAAACTTCGATTATAGCCTCCAGTATTTAAATTAGATAGGCCATAAAAAATATCATGGTAGCAAAAATTATGCATAAGGCATTTTTAATTTTATGATTCCATGTGAATCACAAATTTAGAAAAATCGACTAGTCACACAGTGGGTCTATATCTCCGACTAGATCGAACCAGTTCCAACCCAAATAAAAAAGCATGCTCAAATAATCTTTAAGAGATAATCTCTTACAACGATGTTATATATGAAATGAATTTGAAATAAATTATGAACTTGCTCAAACAAGAATATGAAACTAACCAAATAAATCAAAAAAATGTTTGTTACTCTAAACTCGAAACCCCAAAATTTTGAATCCAAACATAACCTGAAAGAAGTCCCTTCCAATCTCCGTAACCTAATAACTAACGCAAGCACAAATCATGTGCCAAGTGGCAAAGTGACATTAGAAATCTCCAAGAGAGAGAGGGCGCGTAAGCAGAAACAAATCTCAATCGAGGGCCACATTGGCATAAGTGCATTGGATTTTGCGAGACAGCAAAAGGTCTACCGTTGTCTTGTTGCAAACGACTCACACAACGTGTCAATCTACATCCGGAAGACAGTGAAGTCTGCTTTTTCCTAATTTTTGACATCTGCTCTCCTCATATCATATGTTTATTTTTTCTAGACTAGCCTTATCTTGACATTTCATTCCTGTCCTCTCAGTCTCGCCCATGAAATTCCCACTGTCCTATACTCCCTCGAAACATACCATATACTCTAATCTTATAAGATTTGAATCAATACAAGTCTAATAATCGATATGACGTTAATAGAATCCTACCACTCTGATCTAACTCTTAAAAGTGGCAGAAACCCATGTCATATAAACTCCACATCAATATCCCATAACACTGATATAAGACCCAAATCTTATACTTCCATCATGACGTAGACCGAGTAGCCATAGTTCTATGCTAGCCTAATCTAGCTGAGTTTACATTGAAATACTACTGTCTGCACCTGCTTATGACTTTACCATTAACCCTTTGCGCCAAACGCCCAACTCAGTTGGATTTGTACGAAGATCCTGGACCCAAATGGAAGGACGATATCCATAGCCACCACTTATATAGGTGGATTTTGCAGTAGCTTAACCTAGCTCAAAGTAATATTGGGTATGACTTCCAGGGGTAGTGAATGGCTCTAATACCAATTAATATTACCTTAGGTCCTATCTCAGAAACTAGCTATCTAAGTACAAAACTTAAAGTCGTATGAACATCATACAAGTTATAGTATTAAAAATGGGACCCAATTTGCATATCCAGCTATTAGAGTCATAAACCTATTTTTAGGTCAATTTTTTTAGAAGCCCTTATAATTTCTTCTTCTAATATTCCGAATTTCCATAAAGTACCTTGAATTTCAAAATTCTAGTGCAGATTTTTCCACTCCCCCCCCCCCCCCCCCACAAACAAAAAAAAAAAAAAAAAACAGAGGGAATAAATATGAAATTAATTAAAACCCTGACCACAAAATAGGATTTATATGAGAAAGCTGACACCTGGCATCTTACGGCATAAGTGCTACTGGTACCTCAAGGCCCACCAAGTATCTAGATATACAACACGTCTTATTCCGTTGGACCTCAAAGCTGCACTAACAAACAGTGCCTTCACTCAGCCAAATAAATCAGCACACAACAAACAAAGCCTTGAAAGCATCCTCAGAAGTTGGAAGAGACTTAGTGAGCAAAAGCTAGAATTCATGTCTGGTGGTATTAAGAAGAGCAGCAGAAACAGCAACAAGAGAAGATTCAGCGATGACCAGATCAAGTCACTGGAAACTATGTTCGAGACTGAGTCGAGACCAGAGCTACGCCTCAAACAGCACCTAGCTAACAAACTCGGGCTGCAACCTCGACAGGTTGCGATATGGTTCCAGAACAAAAGAGCTAGATCAAAATCTAAGCAAATCGAGCAAGAGTACAGCATGCTTAAATCAAACTATGACAAGTTAGCTTCCCAGTTCGAAGCACTGAGGAACGAGAACCAGAACCTGCTCATCCAGGTAGAAGAATTCTAATTTTGCATGTGCATTTATTCTGCCGCAAATAAATAACAAGCTATTTTATATATGTCTATACCAGTCTAACCAAATAACAAGCTCCCATAATTGGCAGGTAGACAGACTCAGACGATTGGCTGACAACGGAGACTCTGAGGAACATGACAATAAGAACCATGTGACATTATCAAGTTCCGAAAATCCAAGACTTCTGGTAGACATTAACAGCCAGGACCTATGCATGCCCACATGCAATGATCTGAACAGAAAAGTTGGTTACCTGGAGGAGGAAGCTGATGCTTTGAATATGGCCCAGATTGCTGGAGGTTCCTTAGCATCACCAGAAAACGGAGGCAGCTTTGAGTCCTGTACCTTTCTTCATAATACTGGCAGCGGCTCACAGTGGTGGAACTTCTAGTTTTGAATTATAGAGTGAGGATGTTTATGTGATAAATCCGTAGGGCGTAGAGTATGGAGAAGTAGAGCACATAAATGATACAGCATATGCCTTCCATATTTATTGTTGGTCGAAAGCCCCCATCTTTCAAGGGGAAAGCATCCAGTTTCTTGAGATGGATCATGATCATGAATATAAGGGCAGCATCCAGGATTTGCATATAGTCTTTCAAGAGTATGATTCTATTCTTATAATCAATCTCATGTGACACTTAAGTATTCCAAGTAATACAAAGACATGCGAAAGAAACAAATACTGACAGGTAGAAAGACTGCACTTATGCTCCTAGCTGCAGATGCAACATTATTGTAGAGAACAAAGGACTAGGCTAAATATTTGCAGAAGAGTTGTAAGAAAAGGGCAGTGAATTGATCATCCTGCAAGTGATGAATAGGTAGTACTTTCCGAGTTCTAAATGTGTCCTTGTACATTGACCTTCAGTATACTCATTTACATTACTCAAGACACCACATATTTCAATGTTTTCATTGTTTCTATTGGACCACAATTGATAGATGCATTCAACACGTCTGAATAAAAACAACCGTCTCTGCAAACTTCTCATATAAAGACAGTCCGTAACAGATGGTAATCCGACTCATAAAGTGTATTGCCTATCACATGCGTACATGAAAAGTTTGTCAGAAACAGCAAAGTAAGCCATCCCCAGAAACTACAGAAGGCACACAGTTTTCTAGTTAGACTTATATCTTAGGTGTAGACCTCCTGCCAACCAGTGCATATTACATAAAACAAGACTAAAATTGCAGTTTGTGCATATATTCTATCAGAAAAAAAGTGTTGCCTTGTTTGGATAAATGAACTAATTCCACAAGATGATTTTTACTAAATATAGTAGAGAAGGTGCAGTAACCTCTGTATGCTGTAAGCATAACCGTAAGATGGTTCTTAGTCTTACTCCATTCGCCGGAGTCAACTACAATGAGTTTAAATGGGAAAGAAAAAGAAAACTGAATAACAGGCGGCACTATATTCTTTCCCGTGGGTTTATAAACAACCTTCAAACCCATCCTCTCACCCAGCCCCTACCCCTGTCAAAGAAGAAAGAAGTTGAAATAAAAGTGGGGTTCCCACCTCTCTTGTCCAGCTTATAAACAAACTTTACTTGGACATATTACTTACTTTTAGAAACCATTACTAAACATGTGATGTCACTATTTCCAGGTTTGCGAACAATGGAGTTAATCACCACACAACTCAAATGTTTGCAAAATTGACCTACATACAATTTCAACACATCAAATCAACAGAAGAGGTGAGTTCTTTCCCATGCTTCCTAGAATGAGCTTACATTCAGTAGGTAGAGCATCTCAAAACAGCACATTTTTTTTATGGCACTTGGTATATGTCCGAGGAGAACGAAGACAAAGTTATTTATCAATTTGAGTTTCTGTGCCATTATCAAGTGTATGATTAAAGAGAAGAAAAGAGAGTGAAACATCTCAGCCTCCTTCAAGAATAGAATGTCCAATTCTCTAAGTCCAAAAGGTAAATGTTCTGTATCAATCGAACATACCATGATAAATCAATAGATCAAAACTCTTTTCAGATTTCCTCTTCTTTTTCATTGTCTTGTCAAGGTAATCATGCAGAAATCACAAGTTATATATCCCGAATAAAAGTCTTCATCTTTTTTATGTCCATGTAATCTGTTCATCAAGTATACTTTCAGTTAAGTTTTATTTAAGCTTCAACTGGAACCAGAAAAACATTATGTTTCATATGTTTCATAACATCTACAGAATTTTACATAAATGCTACTATGGAGTTTACTTATTGACAAGTCCTAGCTGAACAAACCTCAAACTTACAACTTGACTACTGAATCAACCATACTTTCTCAGTTCTCTGTCTTTACTTTCACATCTCCATTTGGTAGCATGCTTTGTGCTTGTGCAGCTCGTTTGGCCTCCTGCATAAGTTGCAATACGTTTAGGGCATAGAAATCAAATCTCTGAAAGAGCACATATTAGAAGGTTAGTATCCCATGTGAACATCTGACAACTCTGTTTACACTATTTCTATTTTTTTAACAATTATCTATAATAACATTAGTCCAAATTTGACTGAATTATCGAAAATAACTAAAATATTGCCCAACCAAACAACAGTTAATTGATTCTGCAACTAAGGTTCTACATCTTCGCAGTTCTTGATATCACTGGTAGCTCCATTTATTGCTACTCCTGCTTCAATACTATTTAATGAGATTAAGTGTGCATATAATGTCCCAGCAAAAGGAAAAAGAGATAACACAAGACAAGTTGGTGACTTAACTAGATCATGACTTCACTCAGCCTCCAAGAAAAGGATATTATAGTTGATATATTAAGCTTCAAAGTCGTCGAGTGGTAAGCAAATGCCACATTTGTGTCAAGAAGGAAATATGCATCAGCCAACGTGTCTTGAAAGCAGAAATTTATAAGCAATGACATGAGAAACAATATATTGTCGCAGTGTCAACCGTCAAGTAAAAACCTCATAGCCATTTCAGTTTGTGGTCATTATCTATTATATGGGTATTTTGCCTCCAAAATATGTTATTTGTCAAAATTGTTCATGAATAGAATCCTATTGAGATTTGGATATTGATATTTCATTAAATTTTGGAAACAAACAGTTTAAAGCACCAACAACACAGAAAGTTAGTATAATAGAGCAGACAGCATTATGATAGTTGGAAAAGCTTTTCTGGATCTTAAGCATCATCTTAGAGGTCTAATTTTCCATCAAATGCTGGGAGAACTAAATCGAGTTCATATAGGCAGTCTGGATGCTGCTACTAAAATAGCCCTTTCTCTATGTTTTTGGTTACTCACACATGTCAAACTCCAAATATTAATACAATAGACGAGGCGTCAACTTGATGATTGGAAAGGAATTTCAAAATCTAAACCATCTAAGAACTCGAAATGTCCATCAAATGTCGAGAGAATTTTAGGATTCACTTATAAGCAATGATAAAAGTAAGCCATGGCAAGTTGGAATTAAACAGCATAGCCACTCCTCTCTAGAATTTTCAATCTGTTCATTCAGCACTCGTATATACTATCTACTTAATAGTACGTATTTGGAAGTCGGAACAGATTAAGTCTCAAGCTTACCAAGTTTTGATGAAATGTTTCATTTCACTGGTCATAAGAAGATTATTACTCATTCTGAAGTACCCCAACTACAAGACATTCACATCAACATCTATAATGGCGAACAAAGTAGAATCTTTAACATTGTTGACCATATCATAGATCAAAATCGCCTTTTCTCGGCAGCTTCCAACCACATTGACACTACATCTAAAATTTCATGAGTTCAAGCCATACTTTTTTTTCTACATTTTCCAACAATCATAATTTCAACATATTCATGCCCTCACCTCAACCATGAGAAAATGAATATTGTAACACATAAAATCATAGTAAGATGAAAAGACTTGCCCAAGAACACTGCAATACAGTAGAGTCATGCATGCCTTGAAGCAACTATGTCCAATCACAAACTTACAAAGTTGATGCAGACATGAAATGACGTATAAAAAGATATAACTTACAGCCGCAGATGCTGCACGTATCTCCCTATAAGTTTCAACCTCATCAGGAAATGACTGTTCCAGTTCCTCAAGAAGGTGCCTCCGCATGCCCTGCGTCAGAAACAAAAGCAGCAAATTATTCAGTTTCAGATTTGAGATAATACGTCATAAGGCCTGCTCCAATGCAATGAGACATGAAGGATAAAAATTCTATGCTATAGCTATGAAAAATAAAACAGGAAAAAGAATTGGCAACCCTAAAACCATAGAAGATGTAGATGATTTCTGAAAGATTATTAATACTATTTCCTCATTCCAAGATTCTTTTGAATAATATAGCATTGTGCCATCATCCAGCAACTTTAAATCTGCAAAATAGCTATAAAGTTAATCCAATACTGGATACAAAGTAATTAATACAGAGCAAATTCTATCCTGTTATGTTAGAACTTAGAATTAAGACAATAGCAGTGATGCGCTTCATCTTCCAAGGGTATAAGCATATGTCAGAATTAAATGGGAAGAAGATGATCTGAAAATACCAGATTTATATACAATAAAAAGAGGTGAAAATTCGAACTTCAGAAGACATCCCTTCCTCTCAGGTGAAATCAGAAAGACAAATGTTAAAACGACTTGGAATGTAGGAGTCAAGCAACAATAGGGCATGGATGAAGTCATGAATACGGAACTGCAGACAGATGCACAAACAAAGTAATGACTAAAAGTCCTTCTCCTTGCGACAGCAGACAGCTTGAAAACTCAGACTGCAAATCCTTTTTTCTTCAGCTAGTTCCCTAATAATTGCAATATGGATATTCAAATTCATCCTCAGCTTGTACCTAAGATTTTCTTGCTCCTATCTAAAATTGGTTCTTGGGGTATGAGAATATAATCACATTTACTGAACATAAATGCGAGTGTCACAAAATTATGCACTTGTACATCCTCAAATTTTGGCTAACGTAACAGTTTCACATTCATCAGTAGCAGCAGGACCCAAAAAATGTGAAGTTCAGAAGAATTAAGCATAATACATGCAGCAAGTAGACATGGAACCGGTTTAAACAAGAAGAAACAATCTGCATACAGCCTCAAGAAAAAAAGATGGGATTCAAAAGAGAAAAGACCAACCTTGAAGGCATCTGTCTTCCCTTTAGTAATCTGATTCTTGGCGATGCAGCTATTCAACACATCCCGTGTGAATTCATCAGGATTCTTCCCATCATCAATCAAACTATATCCACATTTATGCAAAGCGTTATTCAAATAACAATTGAACTTAAGTACACACAACTATCGAATAAATCATGGGTAAAGAGTCGTTTTCTCAATAGAGAAAAACCTTACTTCAGAACCTCCATGGGCACCTGAATGTTACATTTTTCCGCCAGTCTCGTCATATTATCCAGCTCCAACACCAAATTATTTCTTTACACCAGCAGAAAAAAGGAATCCAAGTAAATTAGTAGTTCGAAATTGCGCTCACGGAATCAGAAATTGATGTAAAATCTATTCGAACGACCGAAATTACTCCGAACCCACTACTAAAGCTTCAATTCCTCAATGCAAACCATTATACAAACATTCCAGAAACAAGGATATAAAGCCAAACGAAGTATTGACTAAAATAAATAGAAAAAAGGGAAATTAACTACAGGCGTTGGAGGAGGGGTAGTTGCGAGGCGACATTGTAGGAGGATACTGTGAGATAGAGCTGGTGAAGAAGGCCTAGGGTTTTCTGGATTGAATTAATGACTTGAGTCAAATTTTGCTTTTGATCGTCCGTTGGGGTTGAGGCCGTTCCAGCGGTGGTGGCGGAAGAATCCACAGGCGAGGCATCGTTGGATTGTGTGATCATCATGCCGTTTCCCCCAGCCGCAACGCCGCCGGTCGCAGCTGCCGCCGATGCTGTAGTCTGTGTGGAGTCCATGTTTCTTAATTCCAAGATCAAGATGCCTTCGCCTTGTTATTACGCATTATATCACTTGGCGGATTAAAACTTACCAATCATTTGAGGCCCATATTAGAGCCCGCCCCCAAATGGGTCAGCAATTTATCCGAATTTAATGTGAATCCGGTCCAATTAGTCAAAGTAATGGGTTAGACCTCAAAACATCGAAAAAGTTCTTTCCCGAATTAAATTTGGTCAAATAAATTAATTACATAATAAATAATATAAAATTAATTTTTTAAAATTATACACCAATCACATAATAAATAAATTTATTTGCTATATAAAATTCTGATCAATTCAAAACTCATTCAAATTAGAATTTAAACATGTGTCAACAGTCCAAGCTTTATAAAATTTTCGGCCAACTATTATTTTACAGAATCAATTACTGTAAAATTGGTTTTCATACTATTTAAAACCCTGGTGTTTAAAATACTTTTATGGACTAAAATGCCTTGTTGAAAATGGAGCATTGCACAAGATCAAAAAAATTTAATATTTTTTCAAAAATTAAATTTAAAAAAATAAGGGTAAAATTGATATTCCCACCTCACTATTAAAGAGTTTATAATTATATCAAATATTAGAAAATATCAATAATTTTTTAAATAATAATAAAATATTTATAATTATATTAAACTTTAAATTTGGTTCGAGTATTTAATAATAAGCATTGGGACAATCACACTCCAAAAAATATAGCTATACATTGATAAGCTCTTTTCTCCCACAAAGAACAAAACTCTCATCATATCCAATTTGAACAAGTAATATAATAATTAAAGAATCAAAGACAAGATTGGTCCAATTTGAAATCATGGGAATTCGGTGGGCTCTATGGAATGGGGTTTGCATAAAAAATGAAGAATATAAATGGGGTGGTGAAGATTGGCCTCATATGTATAGTAAATAGTTCATTCATTAGGCTCTCATAAGAAGCAACTAGCAAGGATTATAGGACAAGTAATTAGCTTACAAGTGAAGCCTAAAATTTACATAAGAAGAACCATGGTCTTTTAGATGATACGCCTAGTGCACAAAACACCGGCCACTGCATCTCCATACATGTAATGATGTAGGTCTATAGATAAATATCAAAACACTCGATACTCATAATATTGAAATTAGGATATATATACACACGCACAAATAAATTGGATGCTCTATATCTTCTTAGGCAAACTCGAATCCTGCATCCGGGATAAAGCCTTCTCGAACTGGCTCCATTTCTGCTCAAGGGAACCGTTGTATCCGATCGACATCCTAACAAGCCCTGGCGAAATACCCGCCAATTCCTTCTCTTCTGCATTCATTTCACTACTAGTGCTGCTCCCCGAGCACGACATCAACGTCTCATAGTACCCCAAACTGACGGCCATCAGCCCGAATTGAGTTGAGTTCTGTAGATGATTCATCAATCGGTTGGCCTTCTCCTCAGTCTCCATGTCCACACACAAAATTCCACCGTAACCATAGTCTTTATTTGCCATGGACTTAAGAAGGGCATGATCGGGATGATCCTCAAGGCCCGGGTAGACGACCTTGAGCCCAAGTTTTTTCATCCTAGTGGCGTACACCAGGGCCCGTCTACAATGCTCCTTCATCCTGAGGGCCAAGTGAGGGAGCCTCTCGGAGAGCTCGAACGCCACCTTAGGGTTCATGGTTGGGCCCAAGAGCATGAGAGCACCTTGGTGAAGATCCATCATTGAGTTCACCAAGCTGGCTGGACCACATACTGCACCTGTTCATCCATGTAGGTCCAAAAGTTATGATAATTAGTAAAAAGTTGTTTTGTTTTCATTACACATCTAGAAGAATCCAGTCTGATTTTCGTATCAGCAAACGAATCAAAGGGATCATATCTTGAATCTAGGGCATCCAAGTTTTAACACATTGTTTGGACAAAAGTGGGGTGGAATATCTAATTTGCGGTACTATATTCCTTATCTGATAGAGCTATCACTTTGCGAGACATTAGCGATAGGCCCGTCAGTGCTATCACATGTCCATCATTTGTTTGCATCTCCATGAAATTCTCACATTCTGGCACTCTTCCAACTAGAAAAAACCAAGATACATTTGTAGCCTCTGGGAATAAGCCGAACACGTAGCCACTGAACTCATCAAGAAATCTTGTACTTTTTTAAACATGATAAATTTTGATAATTTTTAATTTGATTTTATTTACTTACCTTTTAATAAATTGATTATAATCTCTTTGTGATAATCTCAATTACTGATAAATATAAGAACCAATTAACCATTAACATCAAATATTTGTAATTAATTGACTATTACTATTATAAATAATAACACAACTACTATTAAAATAGAAGGCGAAATTATACTTTAGTTTTATAAGATAGGGAATTCAACATTTTTAGTACTACGCTTTACGAGATTTGAAAATGATCCCAATTTGAACTGAAAAAAATTCGATACATTTAATAAGTCAAATGCTTTAGGAATTTTCAAAATAATCTCAAAATAAAGAAAACTCGACGCATTTAATTATATACATCCCATAATGAGGACTAAATAGATCAAGTATTCCTAAATTTGGTATCATTTTGAAAAACACATAAAATAAACTTACAAGTTACACATTGGCAGAATCAAACTCATAAATTTATATAGTCGCAGCCTCAACTTCGTTAATTAAATTTAATTTTATTGACATATTCAAAAATCATCTAGACAGATATGTAAATGAATCGAATCCGGTTTACATATATATAAGGTAGTTTTTAGAATTTTATTTACATTATATTAATTAAAATTGTATCTTGAGCATGAATCGAATTGAAATCATATTCTATTAATAGAGTCTTGACACAAGTCAATAACTTAATATTTTTTATTTAATTAAATTATAGTTCATGGATCAGATAGAATTATAATTAAATAATTAAAGTAATATGTATATTTAATTTATATAGTAAACAAATAACAGTAGATCAAAGAAAGTACGACGGACCTGCGATGATATCAGCGCCTCCGCTGATGTACTTAGAGATACTGTGCACCACCACGTCGGCCCCCAGCCTCGCCGGCGACAAGACCATCGGAGCGAAAGTATTATCCACCACCACCGTCACCCCCTTCTCGTGGGCCATCCTGCAGAGCTCCGGCACGTTCGCCACCGTCAGCGTTGGGTTTGACACAGACTCGAAGTACAGCACCTTCGTCCTCCCTTCCACGATTTCCCGCCTGACCATCTCGTGATCCCTGATATCCACAAACGTCGTCGTTATGTTGCACGCACGTGGCAGGAAGTGGGTCAGGAGTGCGTGGGTCCCGCCGTAAAGTGTCCGGGACGCGACCACGTGTCCGCCGGAGCTGCAAAGCTGGAGAAGCACGGAGGAGATGGCGGCCATCCCTGAAGCGGAGCAGTAGGCGGCCTCGGTGCCCTCCAAGGCTGCCATGAGGCGGCCGAGGTTGAGGACGGTGGGGTTGAAGTGACGGCTGTAGATGAAAAAATCACGGTCAGGCCCGAGTTCTCCCGTGAACATCCGCCGCATGGTTTCAGGTTCCATAACAGTGAAGGTGGCTGAGGCCTCGATGGACATGTTCACCCCGCCGTGCTCGCCGAACTCGTGGCGGGCATTGGCCAGAGCCGCAGCCGGGTCCTCGGCGTGCGGCGGCTGGGTCTTGTTCATCACTTGATGCTTCTTGGCAGCGGAAAATTGCTCCCACTGATCATCGGATGACCCCGATCGTTTCTTGCTCGACATGTTGACGGCGTCGGAGTTGAAGGCTGCGTCGGCCATTGTTGTTCGTGTGTGCGCGTTTGCGATTTCGAAAGCGTTAATCAGAGAAGTATAGAAGAGATGGGCTCTGTGTGAGATTGTGAGGAATAGAGACGTGTATTTATAAGGGAAAGGAGAGGCAAAAGTTGCTGAAATTGATAAGAGGAGAGAAAAGATTTGCAAATAGTATAAGGGATTATAATTACATTTACACCCCCAACCTTTTATTTATTTACATAAATTACTCTTTTTTTTTATATATAATTACAAAATTATCATTGACTGCAAATAAATAGAGATAAATTGTATAATAATATTGACCTTTTGAGGGGTATATATGTATTTTTTTTAAAATATAGATACCTTGTGTAAACAATGACAATACTTCTAATATATATATAATTATTTAAAAGACAAAATTAATTTATATAATCAGATCATAAATTAGAAAATATAAATATAATTATTTTTTAATAATAATGAAGTGCGTTTTTTGTTGTTTAGTGTGCACGTTTTCATTTGCTCCAGTATGTATATGTCATATCATATCCACACATCTTTGGAAGAAAATTGAAGTATTTAGGAAAAAAGGGGGTTAAGAATGTGGACGCATTTCCAGCCAATCATGGGAAACCGAAACTCTACATCAGAATCACAATATGAAGCAGAAAGTTCAAATTTGAGTTGATCAAAGCTAACGTAGGAAACCAGTAATTCTAATTCAAATTGAATCTGCCAACACAAATACTTCTAATTAATAACCCCCCAATTAAATATAAATTTATCTGCTATGTTTTTTATTCGATTCGAATTAAATTTAATTTAATTTAAATTACTAGTGAAAGAAAAGAGAATTTTACTGACGAGATTATAGTACACAAATATGGAAATTTGTTATAAATGTATTACCCCAGCGTCTCAAAATTAAATAATGGAATAATTTGGATTTTGATATGATATATGGAAATTTTAATTTAAATTAGATTTGGTCGGATCCGAATCAATATATGACAAATGTAAAACACTTGCTTTGTGATTTGTATATAATTTAAAAAAAGTGATCAATCGCAAGTGAAATATATAATTTGCAGATAACATCCTCTTACTTGTATTCCTACACTTATTACACTGACATTTCAATTCCGGACAGGATGGAGAATGAAGGCTGCTTTCCAAAATTGGTTGAATAATATAAATACTCCCTTTTAGATCATTTAAAGGTGATGGGATTTTAGAATGAAAAAATTATTAGCACTCTAACTCGTTTACACGTATTTAGGATTGTAATTGTATTGGACTACGAGCCAAATATATAACTACCTATTTATCTATATGTTTTGTGTTATATACATTACGTGATATTAATAATTTAGATCTTCTCAGAATATATTTATAATGATAATTTTCAGTATAAATAATTAGTAATAGATTTATAGTCACAATTTAGAATGTGTTTGGTTGGGGTGAGAAATGGAGGAATAAGAATAGTGAAAGTAAAAATGGATGTATAAGAAATAATCTTGTATTTGGTTAGGAGGAAGAGATGGAGATGAAGTAAAACTCGATGTATATGAAACTCATCAGGAATCCAATTTTGTTTCCATCCAAAATTGGGCAAAAAAGTAAAAGTATATGGTCAAAAAGACAAAAAAGTACAATTTTTATTTTTATTTACTCTATTATTCATATATATACATTTAAATATATATAATTTCTCTTCAAAATAGGCCACAACTATTTTGGGTCATGGTGCACTATTATCACTCATCATTACATCTTTATTTTCATTCGATCTCACTTAAACCGGCTTAAGCATTGAAATTTTTTTTTTTTTTATGACCACCCAGTTATCCTAATGATATGTTTCTTCTTTTTCAGGTTCCCAAACATCACCGATTCCAACTACAAAAGTATAAACCTTGTACATTGTTTACTATTAAGAATAGGACTTGTGAGTTGCCACTTGCCAATGAGACTTAACTTAATTGACGAAATTGAGGTTCAATGATATTATAAGTTATGAGTTCAAACTCCATCAAGTGCGTGAAATGTTGTTTGTTGTATAGCAAACAACATTTATTTTGGATTGACTCCATGACAGAGGTAGGACCAAAAAAATCACAGAAATTAACTGTCATAATTAATAATATGTATTGAATGACAGTAAAATTTTTATCTTATAGTTCATAAACTTGTAGTACTCACAAGTACTAAAATTGAAGTTTCAACTACTAATATTTCTAATGGTCATTTATGTAGATGTGCAACTAATTCAAAAGTGATAACAAATAATATTTGATAAAAATAAAATTTGTATAACCCATCATATGTAATTAACAGTAATTAATTATTGTATTTTTACTTCATAATATCCTATAATCGTTCTTTTTTCTTAACCAAAAGCTTAAAAGCTCCTATCGTTAGGTTCCCAACCTCCCAAGGAACAAAGGAAGCTGAAATATAATATATGGTAAATTACAACCACCTATCATGAGGTTTGACATAATTATAAATAACTCTTGTTGTTTGAAAAATTACAAATACTCTCCTGATGTTTGAAAAATTACAAATACTCCCCTGATATTTGATGAAATTATGTAATCCTTGGATAGAGTTATGAAATTGTCAACTTTGCCCATTACTGTAATTTTTTATTTTTTTAAATAAAAACTTATAAAAAACCGAACGAGATGGATGAAAAAAATTAAAAATTATAAAAAAATTATCCACTTAATCCATAAAAAATATTTTTTTAAAAAAAATAAAATTATTATTTTTAATTCACAAGAGCATTTTGGTCAGTTCACTATAAGAAATGAATGGAACTTAACGGATTAGACTAATTGTTAGACGACCGTTATAATTTGGGGGTATTGGTAATTTTTCAAACAACGAGAGGGTATTCGTAATTATGCCAAATTGCTAAGGAGACTGTTGAAATTTACCTTATAATATAAATGTGTGTGTGTATATATATATATATATATATCTCTTTTAATTATTTGACATGTTAAATAAAATTTTTATTTTCTATTACTTCTCTATTCATCGATTGTTCACAAGGCCGGTCTAACTTAAGTCGTGCAGTTATACCTATAAATGCACTCTCATTGAAGCAAGATATGTAGCGAATCAATTCACACTAGAGGAAAATTTGCATTTTACGATCTACAAGTTGTTATTTGTAGTTTTGGTCCTATTATTTTTAAATATATCATATTGCATCTCATAATTCCAAAAAAAAAAAATTATAATTTTAGTCTCAATACTTAATTTCATTAAATTTCTGACAGAAACACCGTCATTCCCCTCAAAGCTTAACAGAGCTTTAACCTGCACATTCTATCCAGACCAGAAACTTAACAAAATTAACGATTGGAATTAAAAAATCATATTTCTTCTAGTGAATCCAACACTGTAGTGAATCCAACACTAATATGAATTAGTGAATGGCAGCCAAGTCAATTAAGCCCCTTGTGATTCTCATCAAATTGAAGCGTACATCAACAATGTCTCGTGTGTAAGATTAGCATGAAGCCTCAAGCCAAACCAAATAATTAATATAGACATTATCATAATTTGAATTTCCTTTTTGGGATTAATTACTTCAAATTCTTGTCTAGCGAACTTGTTCACCAATATATATATAGGGTAAAGTATAATTAATTCTCCTAAAGTTTGTCATAATTATAAATATCTCCTTGTTGTTTGAAAAATTACAAATACTATTTTCGAACAACTCATTCTAGGAAGTATTTTTTAGTGCATTTGAAATTTCAGAAGGGTATTTATAATTTTTTAAACAATAAAGAGGTACTTATAATTAAAATTACTAGTAGGTACATAGAGATGAATAAGACTAATGAATAAATCGGCCATTTCGCAACATCTATTCTCTTATTTGTCTAACTTACGGACTTATCTTTCAAAAGACTTTCGATGTTTTATAACAACTAATTACAATTCTTTAAGTTATTTTAAAATATCGATACTAAATCACTTTAAAAAAATGACTCAATAGCTAAAAAAAAAAAGAAAAAATATTAATGCTAAAATTAGCGTCGAGCTAATTAATAGGTAAATTTTTTATTACTATTTAAAATATATTTTAAATAATTCATTGCTAAATGTATTAGCAAGTAATTTTTTTGTATTAGATGAAATTGACAATGAGAACTCTACTGGCTAATTAATTCCAATTTTTTTTTTTTTGGTTGCTATTATGCTATTTTCTTCGTAAGCACTTTTCAAATATTGTTCTTTTGAAATTCCCGTCAACGTTTCATAAAATATTTATATATGATAAAAGAGAATTATCAATTAGAAAACAAATATTTAGTCCGTCTAATTATGTTAAAATATTTTCCATTTAATTAACTCTTTCAGGAATTAATAAAAGTTAACTTCGTGCCATTTTCCTCCAAAGTGTTCTGTAATCTAATTATTGTTTTTAGAAAAAAATAATAATTAGTCTAGTTTACACGCATATATATATATATATATATATATATTAATTAATGATTCATTCAAATTAAGACGGCCTCTTAATTATAAAGAAACATCCCAAAACACATGCATAATTAGATGGATTCTTTGAGGAAATTACTTATAGGATTGACTTAGATCGACCCCTATTATTTATATATATAAAGATTCTTTCTTCTAAATAAGATGATCGATCTTGAATACCAATTTATCACAATAATGAAGTCATTTATAGTCTTTTTAAATTCAATTAATGGTGGAAATAATCATATTTAATTATGTACATTATTTTTATAACAATGAAGAAGTATACATTAATACAAATGAAAATAAAATACTAGCTACACATCGTTCATGAAACTCGTGAAGTCTATATCTATACTTCTATAATATATAAAAAAATTTATTTTACTCATAAATGGCGATTATTTACATCGCAAGATCAGTTTTTTAAATTTATCAAAAATATCTAGTATGTATTTTTCAACTACCATATTCAAATTATTCTTTTCATCTATATATCTTATGTACTAATATATATATATATATATATATATATATAAAAGAAGATACTTTACCATTCATGAATGGCAGTTTGTAACACCGCGACACCTAATTTTTTTGTATGGATAATATCTTTAAGTTATTTTTTTTATTTATATATTTATTAGAATGTGATATGTTGGTTTAGATACTTGATTATTATATATATTATATTTTAAAATATAAAATATTATTTATTATATGCATATAGGAACAACTGTAAATCCCATGTTATGTACGAAATTCATAAACGATAATTTCATTTTAAGTTTTTAATATGACATATATGGGAGAAATTATATTATAATTAGATAGTAAAATAGTGGTAATAATAACCAAAACTAAGAGTATATGTACCAAAAAGTAACACGGCAACATATCAAAATTTTCAATTGAATTTACAAAAGGAAATAAAATAAAAAGGCAAAAAATTATATTTTTTATCATGTTATTATAGGTTGTTATTATTTTTATCCTATAATTTATTTCATTTAATATTTAGTCTATTTTTTTATAAATTTAAGGATAATTACAACGACCTCCCTGAGGTTTGTCATAATTACGAATATCCCCTCGTTGTTTGAAAAATTACAAATACCCCCCGACGTTTGAAAAAACTATATAATCCTTTGATGGAGGTATGAAATTGTCAACTTCGCCCTTATTGTATTTTTTATTTTATTTTAAAAAATTAAAAAGTTATAAAAAATTAGACGGAGTGGATGATAATTTTTAAAAAAATATAAAAAAATTATTCATTTTGTCCAAAAAAATAAATAAAATTATAATTTTTAATCCACAATGGCATTCTGGTCAATTCACCACAAAAAATATATGGAAACCTAACAGAGGGGCTAATTGTTAGATTGTTGTGAAAATTAGGGTGGTATTAGCAATTTTTCAAACAACGATGAGGTATTCGTAATTATACGAAATCTCAGGAGATGTTGCTGTAATTTACCCTCGATTTAATTATGAACATATCACTTCTTTTTTTTTTTTGACAAATTTAATTATACGTTGACAATTTTTATCCCCTTTATATTAGAGTAGATCTCATTTTTTATCTTGTAACTACTGATCGTAATTAGACAAAAAACTGCCAACACGGGAAATGAATTTTACCCAAAAAATATTACACACACGTACACACAAACATAGTTGCTCGATATTGGGGCTATTTGAAATGGCTTATATTTTGCATTTATTGAGAAAAAAAAAACAAAAATGAGCGTTTGTTATTTAAAACTTATATTTTTTTTACTGCTTAAATTGAACTTATTTAAGCTAAAGTTATAAGTTATTCACTTTTTTTTTTTTTTTTATCAAACTAGTTATCGTTGTATGGGGTTCCCGCGAGCATATAGAAAAATCTTAATGTGAGATGATATGAAATTTATTTTTATAAAATTAATAAATTATAATTATAAATTATAATAAATATGGAGAAGTAAGTGGGAAAAATGTAGTGGATAGTTAGAAGGAAAAAAATATAATTGTGAGATTATTAAAAAATATTAAAATTACTACTTTGATGAAATTCTTTTAAAGGGAAGAAATAAAATAAATGATAAATTTGGATTTTAAAAAATTGATACGCCAAAAGATTTTTTTTTATAATAGTATATAGATATAGATACAACCAACTTTCACTATAATTTTTTAATTAATTTTTTTCCTCCACAAAAATAAAAAATTGTGGTAAGTCCACCTAATTTGTTAGAAATACATAATTAAAAACGACAATTAAAATTATTAGCAATATAATTTGACTTGTGAATGTTATTAGAAAACCATCACTGTCTTAAATAGTTGGAATGGACATGGAAATAAATTATGTCAAAATTTATCCCAAAAAATGAATAAATAAAGAAAATTAAAGCATTTGACTATATAAAAATGTTTTAGAATCTTACTCCAACGAGGAAGACTTTATCGATATTTATTTTGTGATTGCCAACTTATTACCAATTCGGAGACTTCATCTAAAATAATTGAACTTCTTTATTAGTATCGAACATTTTTTGAAATGGCAAATAAAATAGATTTATCGAACATTATTCTAATTAATGCGGGAGAATTACATTTTTCATTCTCAAACTTTACAGCTAATTTATTTGTGGTTCTCAAACGATCAAAAGTTAGACTTTCATTTTTTGACGAAATTGATTTTTTTCGTCAAGTGTCTGTTAAAGTAGCTAGATAGAAAAAGTTGGGCGAGGGGAACACGGCTGAGTCCGTGTTGCCATCTTGCCTTTTAGGGTCTCCATTTTTACAATTAAACTAAATCACCATGAAGAACAACCTGATTTCTTGTTCATTTTGCCGCAAAAATACCAAAAAGGGCAGCCATTGAAAGGGAAGAAAGGCGAGAAGCAACCATGAGTTCATCCTCTCTGAACGGCAAAAGTTCAGCAACATACAAAAATGACTGCCGATGCATCTAGTTGGAGCAACAAGAACACTACCACTATTGCTTTGAACACCGTTATTGACAAGTTGGACGTCAAAAATCTAGGTGGAAGCGATCTTGCTTGCCAAATTATGGGGTAAGTAACATGGCTAAGGAGAACATGCCAAGGCCGTCTTCTCCAATACGACCGTGACAGACAGTTTGAGAACTAAATTGTCACCTCTAATTGTTTGAGAATTAAACTTGAATTAATGATCAAATTTAAAAATGAAAAGTGTAATTCTCTCTAATTATATACATACTATTTCGTTTTTTGAAAATTATGAATGCATAATTTACATTTCTCTCAAAAATTGACTTTTGTAATTGTTATAAGTTATCATAAAATATACTAAATAGTTCATAGGGATTTTACGTAGGTGTAATTGAGCTCCGGAGATTCTACTCAATATTGTAATACGAAAGCTCAACCCACACACAGTGTCATTAATTACAATAAAATATAATATTAATAATAAAATATTATAATTTTAATATTATCACTAAAATAGATAAGAAATGACAATTTTGAGCGTAAAATTGCTACTGTAAATAATTAATGATAACTTAATGATAAATTTACAACACAATATTGTAATAATAAATAATTGTCATCACTATATATATATATATATATATATATTTCATTAATTATCTTTTGTGACAATCTTATACATATATTTTTATCACTAATTCTTTACAAATAACAAATTTTTTTAACATAATAATTATTATTAAAATCTTAAATTTCGTTATTGCGACAAAATAAAAATATATACGATTACATTCATATTTAAAGAGTTAATTGTTGAAAGAGTTTTCATTTTGAGAAAGATCCAAACCACATGCACATATATGTATATGATCTGAAATAAGAATAAAAGGATATGGCTTTGACTTAGATCTCTTGGCTACGTACTAAGTTTTTGTATATAAAGATTATTTTCTTAAAATAAGATGATCATGCATGGCGATCACAATACTCCTTTTTTTCTAATCGATCTTAATGAATAAAAATAAAATAATAACTTGACATCTTTCCTGAAATGCATGACTCTATTTTTTAATATTGAGCTTGACAATTTTCCTAATTAATATATATATATATATATATATATATATATATGAAACACATGGATCTAATTTTTAACCACGAATGAAAATATTCCGACAAACAAAAATAAAATACTACTTGATCATATATTTTATGAAATGCATGGATCTTGAATGGAAATTCAATAAAGACAAATGATGAAAAAATAATACCAATTTAATTTATTTATTTATTTGGAACGCATGGATCTATTTTCTAACAACGAGCAAAAATATTAAGATACTTAAAAATAAAATACTTTCATTCAAGGAATATTTTGTATCCCTAAGTATACATTCATTTTTTGGATGGCTATCCAAGGAAGGTAAAGTACTCATCTTTATGCCTGTGTTTAAGTTCAATTGATAAGCAATTACCTATGAAGAAGAAAATGCCTCATTAAACTTATCGACGCTCTCCAACACATGAGCTTAAACTGTATTTTATTTTTGATCTGTATAAGTACAGTCGATACATGATACTCTCTTGTAATATATATCTATGAAAAAAATTTATCAATATAATGTTGTAACTTGATCCTTTTACGAGGTGCATAAGCAACTTAAAATTATTTACCCGAGTTCAACCACGTCTCTAAAAAAAAGTGCTTGTAATATGCACGACTCCGTCTCTACAAAGGTTTTCAAACCAAACCAACCAATATTACACAATAATTCAGGTCAGATAAACAGTCAAATCAGACGGAAAATCAAGAAAAAATATACACGACGAATCACATCCAAGCCCTCAAATTTAAAGCTCTCAACTACAGCAAAGTTTTGCAACCGCGAAGGTTTTACGACTTCCACGATAATAAATTTTCAAAGTCTTGTTACCAAATTTCTCGATGGTCCAAATTACTCTTTCGCACTTATTTTCTGTCTCATGTATGAATTGCCATTAAAAATAATTGAGCATATATTTGTGTATAATTTTTATGCATGCTTTAAATTCTGAATTAATTTTTTATATCTCATTGTGCCTTTCCACCCATATCGAACCAAACATCATGAACATGATCTCTTTCACTATTATTATTATTATTTCTTCAATTGGAACGCTCCTTAACATAAATTAAAATTTCTTGAAATAGATAATTACATAAATTTATCAATATCATAAATAAAAAACATCTCGTAAATAATTTTAGATAATCATGTCGATTTCAAAAGTTGTCTTATAAAATGCTTGTTGTGATCAATGGCAAAGGTTTCACACTAATTTATTTTTTAATAAAAGCATCATCATTTCTTTGAATTTTTTGTCAGACAAGTTTATCCTTGTGTTATTATTATTATTAAAAAAAGGATGTCCATTCATTAATGTTATTATCTTAAGTTTCACATTTATTAATATATTAATGCTACTTAGACTTTGTCTTATACTAAAGTACTATTTAATTCATTGAACCATATACATTTATTTCTCAAATTATTAAAATTTGAATTTGCGTATAAATATATCTAAATGAGGACCCAGAGTGAAATTATTAATATTCAAAAATTAAAATGATTACATATGAACATAATTATTACAATTACTCTTTTAACAAGTTATCTAATCTAATCATATATAAAAAGAATACATGAAATAATCTTATAAAATACTTATACAACATATATTAATCTCAACAACTAAACAAAAAATGCATATAATACTATTTTATAAGTTTTTATCATGACAAATTTAAAATTCTTTTTTCATTTATTTAAATTTTTTTTAAAAAAAAATCGCAACACATGCAACGCACTTGCATTTTTTACCAGCACTTATATGAAAATTGTATATACAATAATTAATAAAATATCATTTTTTTTTTTTTTTTTTTTGTCTTGTTAAAAAAAGGAGGAAAAATCAGAAGCTCTTATCTTAAGACGATCCAATCCCACCAATTTTTGTCTATTTCTTTAGTGTTTGCATGTGAAACATACGTGGTTCCCATCCCATCCTGACGTCAAAAGAATAGTTTTAGGCCATGTTTATTAATCTAGTTTATTTTTTATATCTCGCCCAATTCGATCAAATTAATAGGGTTAAATACAATTTACCCCAGTATTAATATAAAAATGTAAAAAAGTCCTTATGAAAAAAAAAAAGAAAAATGTGCAATTTATCTTCCTGTGATTTGAAAAATAATGCAATTTACCTCTCTCTGGAGGGGCGTAAATTGCATCATTTTTAGTTTCACAAGGGGGTAAATTGTTCTTTTTTTTTTTTCACATGGGCTTTTTTGCACTTTCTAATTAACTAGAAGGGTAAATTGTTTTAAACCCAAATTAACGTGTTTACTTAAAAAATGGTGAACTCGAGATTAGTGGATTGGATCGGATATAAAGAGAGAACTAATGTCGGACTGCAATCCCATCCAATGATGTGAGTTAAATAATCATGCCAGGTCTCTCTCTGTTTGTTGCGTTCAGATTTTTATAATCAGAATAATCGTTTCTCACTTAATTTCAATAATACTTAGGACTTCAATTAATGCAACGTGATGTGTGCTTGGCTAAAGTGACGAGACGTAAAAGTAAATTTAAGACTAATTTATCAAAAATTAATCATAAAATTTGTCATCATTAAGCAAAACAAAAATTAAATATATCATATCATCACTTATCTCAATTTCTACACTAATTTATTTATCACACATTAATCCCATCCCACGACGTAAAACATGGCCTTAAAGAGTAATTTGTTGGACAATGTTCGGCATAAGAAAGTGAAAGAACCTAACAATTAGAAACTTATAGAGCAAAAAAAGAAAAACCAATAATGAAAATTCAAACACATCTCAATCAAGAAATGGACAATATCCCTCCCATGACAAGTCATTCCCATCCCATCCCATGTAACTTGGAACTAAGAAGGACATAAATAGAAGTAAAAGCTGGATTCCAAGCAACAATAAAAGAACACAAATATATGTATAGTTGCATTTCATTACATTACAAATATTATTACATGTCATGTGTGGACACAAGCAATTAAAACGTTTCCCATCATATCTGTACGGCTTCTTGACCACTCGACATTACGGGCCTACCACGATAAGCTGCATTTCGACATTACATGCCCATCTCTATCCCCTTCCCAATCCCACAACCTCTGTGACCAATTGCATTATCCATCCACCTCCTATATATCTATATGTCCTAATCCCTTTCTTTATTTCAATTATTTTTCAAATCAAACGGGTCCATAATTAATTATAGGGATAAAATTTAATGACCCCAATCTGATATTTAAAAATAATTTTTTTTAAAAATAAAGTATCAATTACATCCTGTATGATATGAAAAAATATTCAAAAAATCTCCTGAGATCAGGTTGATCAGAGGGTTGTGTGCGTCATTGTTCATAACATAAAGGTGATTTTTTATATTTAAATTTTCATATGAGGCTTTTTGATATTTTTTCATATCACATGGAGTCAAAATGAATTTAACTCTTAATTATAGGGATAAAATTACATTATTCTCACGTGAAATTTTGTATAAATACATGTAGACTTTATGTAGTTTGAAAATTTTTACTCAGTATTTTTTGCGTTTGTTTTCGTACAACAAACAAGTTTTATCTATTAGTAAAATTCATAGAATTTTATGAAACTAGAAAATTGTTAAATGAAAATTCATATTTGCCCAACAATATTGACTTACAGGTTTATTGTAGGTCAAATAAATTTATTTTATTAAACTACTCTTATATGATAAAGATCTATCTCCTCATACATTAATGCGTGAAGATGTATACATATGGTTTAGCTAGACAAAAATTGTTTGACCTACAATAAGTCAGTAATAAGTCAATAAGATATAAATATGATTCTTTTTAACAAATATCAGTGAATCTCGTATTTTTTATTAAAGAATGATTTTATTTTGTTGGAAGAAACAAACATCAAAATACTAAATTTAATTTTCAAAATCATATAAAATTTACGTATAATTATAATAAATATCATTAAAAAAAAAAAGACAGTGTAATTATTCCTTATTGTTGAGTGAGTCATGTGGGTGGTTCAATAAGATTGAATTGGATTTAAGAAATATACATTAGATAAGCTTTTTCTTGGAATAATTTGTCGTCGCCACAACTCACACTTCTTTGTTTTGGAGTGCTTTTATAAAAAGCTTTTTAGTAAATTGGAAATTTCAAGCACAGCCCCTTAATTTGGAACCAAAACGACGTCGTATGACAATGAGTTTGCGACGAGTTACGGCGGCCGTTGCTAAATCCGTCATTTCTATTCACAAAATTAGAAAAAAAAAAATATTAATCATTTAGGTAAACTAATCCATTTGATTGTTATAATTGGACTAAAAAGGTAATATTACCATTCATATATATTTATTGATACATAGTGACCTTTGAGATAATAATTATATTTATGATATAAATAGTTAAATCCATATGAAAATCACAATCTGAACTACTCGATAGACATATGATGTAAAAGTTATTTAATGGTGAAAAATAAACAAATCAATAAATTGTATTCGGTACTGATGTAAATTGATTAACAGTATTTCATATTTTTCTCCTCTAATGTTTCATTTTATTTAAGAGTAAATTATCTTGACACCCCCTTGAGATTAGATTAAATACGCAAGCTCCCTCCTGCTTTTTTACAAAAATTATAGTTACATTTCTTGAGGTTGTAATTGTAATTATAAGTACACTCTCTATTCAATAGCAAAAGATTATACAAAACACCTCTTCAGGTACATTAAACTAACACCCCGTAAAGAGTATACTCGTAATTTTACAAAAAGAAGTACATTTTTAGACACACCTCAATGAATATCAATATAATTTCCGTTAACTTAATGGTGTTTTCTGTCTTTCTCCTTTTTAATTTAACCTTTATCTCTTTCTATCTTTCGTTTGTTTATATATTTAATTATTATTTTATATTATTCTAATAATAAATTAGTTATTTTAAAAATAAAAATATATATTTTTTAATTAAAATTCAACATATATAATTTTATTTTAGAAAAATTAAACACACGTGTCAGACGTACAAGTGGCATTAGTATACAAGAACTCGTATGATTCCTACAAGATACATGCAATAGCATGGTATGGTCTACGGATCAATCATTCACGATTGTGATTGTAAGACATTAAATCACCGTAAAAATGTGGAAGGCACGTGTATGATGATCAGGGTTAACCAAGTAATCCAATCATCCACGTTGGGTGCAAGAAAACCCAAATCATCTTAGAATTATCCAAAGGTTGTCTATTTAAACATGTCTATATGTGTAATAATTAGCCATATGTTGTGTGGAAGGTGACAACCTCTATATTCCTTTGTCCAATTATGACTTTTCTTAAAGAAGAAAAACAAATTTGTAATGTAAAAGGAGTGGAAATGGATGCAGTCACATTGTAATGATATTGATGGAACAAGTGACTTATAGTGACATAAAAACAATGACATTATTTCCTTCCCTTGATCATGACCTTTTTTGTTTTTTTTCCAGAAAAATCTTTAAGAAGTGCCCATTACCACAAAACAGGGTGCAAAATTCCACAATTCCTTGTTGATAATTGCAGGTCAAGATTTTTTTTATTTTCTTTTTTTTAGTGAATAGATTATAATTATATTATGAATATCGAGTAGCGACAATATTATCGATATCAAATATGTATAGTTAATCAATCACTATTATTACAGTAGAACAACAACTACTATTAAAATAGACGATTCAAGCCCATGAACTCTTGATCATAGAGCTTTACTTTTGTCAATTAAGTTAGGCTTCATAGACCGTTATCATCAACGGATATCCCAACCAAATTCCAGAGCAGAAAAAGAGGTGAACCTTCCCTTAAAATATTTTCCTCGCATGTGATGCTGATTTTGGCCACCTTCAGGGCTAGATACAAGAAGTGGCATTTGAGACAGAGAAAGACTCAGAACAATGACAAGTGCCTAACTTTGCTGACTGAGGAAGGCACAGAAATTGAACATCTTGAGGATGGTCTAGAATAGTCCTGCCTAAACTCATGCACATTCAAATGTAGATAATTAGAAGATATGGAGGAGAGGTTTCTTGAATGAGATGTTTATGGAGATAGTTGAGTTATCTTTGCCAGAGAAAGACGGCAAGTGGTCCAGTAGAATTTGTTCGTTCGATGATATACAAGCTATTACAAATAACACAATCATGGGATCTAGAAACAGTGGAACTTCAGAGAGTATTCCCACAAGATATGGAGAAATAATCATATGGCTTCAGCTCCAGTTCTAAGTGTAGTTCTATGATGAAGTATGTTTCAAGTACAATCACTTTACAGTGTTTAAATTGGGGTATGTTTTATTATGTCTATACCTCGACTTGGTGAAGAGTACCAGTAACGTTGGCATCCTCCAGACTTGTACAAGTCGTTACAAAACTGGAAACTCTAGCTTGCTCCAAGTGTTCCAAGAAATCCATAACTATGGGGTCGGTCCACGGAGCTCCAAGTGGAGCTTCACCACCTGCCACCCAACCCAAATGGCCACCTTTGGGTGTAACTATCAACATACAGTTTGGATTTTTCTGAGGAACAAAAGCCCAAAAACATGAGAGAAAAGAAAAAGGAAGAAAAAAAGGAGAAGAAACGAGTCAGATTTCGGAACAGCTCTGGATGGGATACCAAAAAACCAAGCTGAAATAAGGCTTATGTGTTGTGTGCAAAGCTGCTAGTTAGTTATGAAGAAGCACAACATTCATGTAATTATTGTCTTCTTACAGAACCTGTTTTATTTTGTAGCAAAGGAGGTCTGATTGGAAATATTTAATAAGAACAATTATTGTGAAAGCAGTTTCTGATCACAAAAAGGTTGAATTTTACATGTTTGCTTCACATTGCAATTTTCTCATCAACCGATTAGTTCTACATGTGACTAATTGAGTAGTAACGATTTGTTTTTTGCAATTTTGTCTCCCTGAAGACCTTAAATAGTAGCAACAACTCTTGCTATTTAAGGTCTTCGGGGAGATATAACTGCACAGAACGAATGTTGCTACTCAACCAGTCACATTTAAATAGAAAGGAGATATATCTTGGCAGAATAAGCTGAGATATGATTTTTAGAAGTTACTTAGCAATCAATCTCAAAAGTTGGATGAAAATATGATTAGTCATTATATAATAACGTGAAGTTTCCATGAGAACTATATGCACATAAATGTGGTCAAAAGTGTTCTCAATTTCAACTGCACACACATATTTATTTCAGCCAGTCAGCCAACAGGCACTTCAGTCATTTCATCCATGAAAAGCCAAAATAAATTCACACTGCAGGCTAATTTTCCATGATAATCGAAAGGCAAGTAGCGGCAACTATCTTCGTTTTAAACGAGTAGAGTAGTAATGTTTAGTAGGAAATTGGATAGATTAAGGGATCAAAAGATGCAGAAGAGGATAGGAGTGAATAAAAATACTTCCAAGTTTTATTTGTTTTAAGAATCTATAATGTATGAAATCCTGGTTTTAGCTATTGCATAAAATAATGAGGATTCTAAAAATTGAATGATGCTTCAACTATTTGTTCTCCATATGTGGAATTAAAAATTGCATGGTACATTTGGTCCTTGTAGATGAATGAAACTTAAGAGAACAATCTGGACATAGACGCTATGAGACGGCATATGGCAACAAAGGGAGAGATTTAGAAACCTGAATGTCTTCACGAGGAATTCCCCGGGATGGTGCAATTGGGTCATTCTCAGCCTGAAAGTCATTTGAAAAAGTAAGCAAAACATCTGTGTGAAGGCCAGACTATCCAGGGAGATAATTCCACCTAAGTACATTCTGTGATTCTTCAGGTTTAATTACTAGGGGAAAAGTTTCCCAGAGATGGTTTAATCACATGGAAAAATTAAGTGAAAAATAAACAAAGCAGAAAGAAGGCTTGAGTGGTCTACAAATGTGTACTGAAACAAAAGAAGGAGAGTGATAAAAGAACCATAAAAAACAATTCAAAGGAAGTTTTGCCATATAAGCAAGATAATGAAAAATAATGTGGAAAATTTGGCACAGAAGAAATTTGAAGCACTATTATAATTACACATGATACTATCTTCAAGATCGTTCAGAAATAAGGTAGTGAGCACAGGCTCACAGAACCAACCACTTAATCCTGGGATAGTCTCTAGGAGCAAAAGCTACACTAATTCCAACAAATAGTACCATAACTGTAGAAGATACTTGCCTGGATGCATAACAGAGGTATGGAGACATTCTTTATGGAGTCCGAGCTGCTTGAGTTTGAGTAATAGTCATCGACGGATTTAAATCCAAATGAAACTGAAAGTGTCGATATCAGTGAGCACTAAGCAGTTAGAGATCAGTGGTATGGCTAGAGTTTCATGCATCTATAAACATATACAAACCTCGCGTTAGTCCATCATCAAATTCTCTAACAGATTTGGCATTAGCAGCCAATGGGATATTAAATTCACCTCCAATGTCCTCAAACAAAAGAGCATGCCTGCAAAATAGGGCATCTTATTTAAATGATGTATAGTCAAGATATTGAATGTCATACAAACATAGTCAAGGGAATAATTGCATGGTACCTCCTGAAAATTTTGCAAAGCGCATTTGCTAAAGCTTTGTCATAAACGATGTTAAAGCCTTTACGGAAGTCTTCATCTGCAATTATCAAATTAAAAGGATTGCATAAGGATATAGCACCTGCAAGAGGGCAAGAGAAAGATTCCTGTGACAAAAAGAAATATAGGTAAGATAATGACAGTAGATTTAACATAAAGAAACAGAAAAGTATAAGATAAAAAGCAGGGACCGCTTGCCTCCCATCAGCCCTGAGATTTAATTTAGTACCATAATAGCATTCTTTTAGTATACATGAAACAAAGTTGAAGGAAGGTTGGGAAGTTTTCTGTTATTTCCAGCTATTGACATTTCAGATAGTTATTCTATGGACCAAATTGACTAGGCTTTACGAAACTCTTGCCACATCATAAGAAAATCCAACAAGGAAAAAGAGTAAACTAATTAATTGATTACAATTATCACATGCAAAAATAAATATCCAGGAAGCTGCTTATCTTAATCCATATATTTTTGCAGATCTTCTAATTCTGTACCTAGGAAAGACAAAGTGATAAAGCAAATATCCAGATGGATCCACAATAGCGAAAATGCAAAGCACCCTAAAAAATTATGTGCAATGAAGGGCTAAATTAATAATAATAATCTAAAGAAAAAAGGAGATCTAAATTCAAAGGCCATTATACTCAAATGACTTAATAAATAGAACATCAACTCTGAAGGAGAACTAGCATCATTCAAGGGACATACATTGCAGTATAGTACAGACAATGTCCATTTACTGGAAAAGCAAGCATCCAAAAGCTGTATGCTACAGAGCATAATAGAGAATTTACTGGAGAGGCTGCCCAACTTTCATTCAGTTTTGTCAGTGCAAAGATCCATAGCTACACACATTTCATCTTGGTCCTTTAATTCCTCAAGATCTCCCCCCCCCCCCCAAAAAAAAAAAAGAAGAAGAAAAATGCGGAAAAAGCCTCTAACAAGTAATAACTGCAGTTCAATCATCCTGAGACAGAATTTTCCACTGCTCTTATCATTTCTCAAGAGGAAGTAGTTAAAAATCACATCTACAGTTAATTTGCAAACATATAATTACAAATTGAACTAGAACATTGTTGCCATGTTAATTTCCTATATCATACATATAGATCAGGAGTCCCACCACAAAATTGGTGACTCCTGAATCCTGATTGCAAGAAGAAATATTGTAGACTGAACATCTCAACAAGGCAAAAATATATGTTTCTGATCAGATAGAAGCAATTGGAGGCTGAAGAACAAAATGGCTAAATAACAAACAAACAATACCAAGTTCCATGAGAAACTTCTGTACTACTTCAAGATTTGAAGATCTATTTTTCGACAACTGTGAGGAGCTGCTCCCATAGACACACATAATGTGAATATTATGAGTATGTGTATATCCAATTCCCAAGTGAAACTCAAAATGATTTAATAAGAAGATAGCAACCATCTAATAACATAGTTACACTCAATGAAGATAATCAATTATTGATACAATTACTTAAAAATAGTCGGGAAAAAGAAAATCACAAAATATCGCATTTTCAAATATGTCAAATCATTACGCAGAACCGCACTTTTTTGTCATTAAACTTAAATAAAAAGAAAATTATAGAGCCTTGTTCCTGAAAAGCAGTTCTATACAGAAAAAGAAGAAAGAAGAAAAAATACAGAGTTAAAGATCTCCCTATGTAAGTGTGGTTCTTTAACTTACAGATGGAAAACTGTGCTTCTAAAGTGCGGTTTGCCGTTAGGAAAATAAAAATAAAACATACAAAGCAAGAACCATGCTTAAATATTTAAATAAAAAAATAAAAATATGTATATACATCCAAAGTATTTTTCTGTACAGACTAGTAATGTTCCCCAGTGCCACATCCACAAAGTTGCCCATGTCTCCAAGATACTTTGGCTTCCCTAGGGAACTGCTTTTCTAAGACAATGTTTTAGTCTTTTTTTATTTAAATTTAATGGCAAGTGCAGTTCTACCTAATGGTTTAACATCTTTGAAAATGCAATATTTTGTGAATCTTTTCCAGACCATCTTTAAGTAATTGTATATCAATTGTTTAAAAAGAAATTTGGCGTGTAATTTTGGGAAGCCCAAAGAGTCCAAAGATATGCCATCAGCTCTCTTATACCAAAGGCCAGAGGGACAATGCATTCAAAATAAAAGTTAATTTCTCTTCCTAGTACTTCACTTTATCACATGTAGCAATGTCAACACATTTTCACAGCTTGATTTCACAGGTGATGCTCCTCTACATAATTCCTCCTATATGCATGTCTGCATGGCAAGTCCATATCCTTCAGTAGTTAGCATAATTCTATCATTCAAAGGGGGTCAAGAAATGCAAGGAACCAGAGGTGCAATTAACACATTGCACATGACGAACCACTTGGATTGTTTCAGCAAGAATGACGTGCTAAAGTAGACTTATATCACTTGGGAAAGAGGATATATTAAGTAGCACCAACTCCACTGAATGCAAAGAAAGTTAGACCACATGAACCTGGTTCAGTTACCTGGCCCACATATCGGACAAGAATATTAGCTCCAAGAGACCAGCCAACCGCGTATAAATTAGCACTTGGGTAGCGGTTGCCAACATGCTCCACTACTTCAGAAATATCTCCTAGAAACGAAGCTGAATAGAACTGCAAAGATTAGCCGGTGAAGAAATAAATGGTAAGCAGTAGACATGAAAGTTCTCCTGTGTTCAACTTAGACAGCATCGCAAACGTTCATGAACTAAAGAAGCAATCAAAATTTGCTTATGGTCTACATTTTATCAGCATCTTTTGCGGAATAAGGATTTAACACAAATACAGCCAAATACTGGGTAAAGATGGCAACTTCAAAAAGTATTTGTAATAGGAAGACCTTGATTCCATGCAAAGAAAATAAAAGCTCACAAATATAAGTACCTGAGCTGTTGTCACAGGGCTGTTTCCACAGCCTCTGCTATTAAACACCACCACTCGCCATCCTTTACTCCTAGCTCGCAATAGCATATGCCTCACATATGTGTCCTCGCTGCCACCAGTTAGACCTGGCTGCAACCATTCGTTGTCAAATATACTCTCTCCTCCCACATTTCAAACACATAATAAACATATAGGTCACATTTGGTTCTTAAAATTTAATGAGATACATGAAGCAAAATGTTTCCCTCATGAAATGATCAATGTACTTTAAGTTTCATTTCTCCTTCTCCCATCACCTCACCAAAATCCGAGGTCAAAGCATAGCAATAGTAAGTAATCACCATCATCAACTAAAGTTAATCCCCATTTACCATATAACTGTTTGAAGACTGCTAATTCGACATTGAGTACTATAAAAAGGGTGCACCTTCACTATTTCGAAGAAAAGAATCACGGGCTAGAATTCTCCTATACTGATAGATATAGTAATTCAAGTTACAATTGGTAAATTAACCCGATAATATCCAAAAGGAGATAAAGAATGATTAAGGCATTCATACTAGGAACTTGTTAATCTGTAACTACATAAGCTCAGAACAACATAAGATTATGCCCTGTCTTTGTATAAACAATTTTATTAAAACCCACCAGCAAAATGAGAACGGGAGAATTAGAAGGCAAGTTGCGATCATCTCCAGATACCCAGTCGAGGGCAACAGCACCGTCGTCTCTAGTGCGGAGACACTCACGCCGGAACCTGACGTCTGGGAGTGACCGGAAAAAAGCAGCAAAGATAGTCTCCACATGGCAATTCCAACCAATAAACGGGTAAGGAACGTAAGGAAGATGCAAGGTCTTCATTGCGGGAAGGAATGTGTTCACGGCTCCGCCGATGACTTCGAGTGAAGGGTGGCTCTTGCTGGAGGAGCCGGGCATTTTGGCCGCGGCGATGGTGGCGGTAGCTCGCAGAGCAGAAAAATGGTGGGGTTTAGAGGGGGTGACAGTAGAGGAAAGATGAGATAGGTGGCGGAGAGAGGTGGACAGAGGGGTGGCGCAGCCGAATGAGGCGTAGGCTCCCACCATTGGTCGGCAAGAAAGAGAAACTTGTGGTTGGCGCCTGCGGAGAATGGTCACTTCTTTGTTAGTGTTTTTTTATACTTTTTTAGTTATTTTATAAAAGTAAAATGAAATACTTATATGAAATTAATTAATTTAATGTATAATAGATTAATTGGTGTCGAGGATGAGTCCACTATTAAAAATTATGTTTATATATTGAGTTCATATTATCATATTATTGCGGATTAATGTATAAAATAATTAAAATTTATATACAATTTTAGAAAAAAAATTACAAAATTTGGGTGTGTGCATATTAATATCACACTAATGAATGATTGATATATTCTTTTTAAATTAAAAATATATATAAGTAAATTATATATTAAAATTTAAAATTTTGAATTATATACAATACACGTATGAATACGATATCAGTGTACAACATAAAAGTGTCACAAAAAATCTTTCACCTAAATTAGTACGTAATAAAGTTGAGGATAAGTCATGATATGTTATTTTATACATTGTTTACTTTAAGGGACAAAAGCAAAAATTAACGATGTATTAATGAAGAGAGACAAATCTCATATAAAAGAATAAACTGAAAGAATGCCATAACAGATTAAAAATGTATTACAATTTTTTTAAATAGTAATCTATTTTATAGGGATATTTAGGCAATCCAATTATTTTCAAGAATATTATTAACAAACGAATAACTATCCGACTGAAGTGGGCTTTAAGAAACTATCAACCCAACATTCTTGAATAGGATTACAATTATGTCACAATCCAACTAGAGTTGGGGCTTGATTGATTATCAAAAACTCAAAAATAAAAAACTAAAACAAATGACTGGGTTGGATCAATCAAGATATTATAGGACTTTGTCAATAAAGATCGAGTTGTTGAATCAACGCTTAACGACATCGTGTATAATTCAGTAATCAATATCTTATGCAGGTATAAAACTACACAAACGATATCGCTTAAATTCTTGATAGCATTATTATTCTAAGTATTTATTTTAACAAACGCGCTATCTATACCTCAGTGGAAATTTGACATGACCCCTACCCATTATTAATATAAACAAATAGTTCCAAGTCTTTGTGATAATGAACTTTAACAACTAGGGTAGTGGTGTTGTCTTGATTTTAGGAGAGGTGTATGAGAAGTGGTTAGTCCAAGCTCATTAATAGCATGTTTGACATCTAAGTTTGAGTGTTGTCTAGTGTTAAGTTTTTAAGCCAGGGACCAACGTGGGCATTTGGTCTAGTGGTATGATTCTCGCTTTGGGTGCGAGAGGTCCCGAGTTCGATTCTCGGAATGCCCCTTTTCAACTGTCGTCTTCTTCCATTTTGTTTTTTTGTTTATAGTATCTTCATAAGGTCCTATAATCTAAAAAACAAAAAACCATTTTTCCCAAATAATCCAAACCTTTATATGTTCACAAAAAGACCCCAAAAAAGTTCAAAATTGAAGGCATATGCAAGATATAATGAAGACATAGTTGGAATTTTGGTTAGAAATAGCACATTTTTATCTCTAACTACACAAAATAAAAAAAGCTGAAAAGCATCATGTGAGTACATTTAATTTGGCGTAGGAGCAAAGGCAGAAGCATGTGGGGTTGCATAAATGGGATGTCTTGTCTGCCCCGTGTTCTCTGCATCCATTTATACACACCTTAACACATGGACTACTATCACATATAATTAACAACTACTCAACTTTGATTGTTTTTATGTTTATTATTTATTTATTTATTGGTTGGTAATGACAAATTTATAACAAAGAGATTGATCCCTCACCCGACATAATATATAATACGCCAACCAACTTAATAAAATGCGCAAGTACTTTAACCATTGGAAAAAAAATGTAGAGTTAAATTCATTTTGATCTCTTATGATATGAAAAAGTATTTATGAAAATTTAAATATGAAAAATTATCCTTATATTATGAATAATTACTCACACAGCCCCTGATCAATCTGGATTCAGGGGTTTTTTTATTATCTTTTTATATCATTGGGGTGTAATTGATAAATTATTTTTTTTCAAAGGATTTGCTTTTAACATTTCTAATATTATGGGGTACTTGGATTTTTTTTCAAAAAATGTAAATATTTTAATTTCGTACTATAATTTTGGTGGGATTGTAATTTTAGTTCATTTCGGTTTTCTATTTTTTTGATCGGTGATAATAATTTTAAAAATTGAGTACATTTGGTACAATTCCTGATGAAAAATGAGAATTTTGTTGGAAAATAGGGTTGCCACGTGTCACGTGTGTGATGATTTCTGGTGATAATTGGACAAGATGTGCCAATTTTTGTAACTTATTGTCTATAAATGTGTCAACGAGTTGAGCTTGAGCTCGATTTTTTTTTATAGCTCGAGCTAAAGCTCACGAGCTCTTAAGGTTTTAGCTCGAGCACGAGCTCGAACTCCCCTCGAGCCTCCCCGCTGGATATGGAGGAGGCGAATGGTGGTGACTTGAGGAGTAGGAAGTACAGTAACAGCAGCAGTACCTGGCAGTGGAGGGTTGGGAGAGGTGGTGGTGAGAACTGAGAAGCCATTTCTGGAGCAGTGTTTGCCGCCGCCGACCGCTGCTGCTGCTGCTGTCACCACCGCGCTGGTTGGTGATCGTGATGGGAGAAAGAAAGAGAGGGAGATTTTGGGTGGGGTGGATTTGGATTTTGGGGTTAGGGATTCTGGGGGAGAAAGAAAAAAATTGACTGGAGTGGTGCCTGGTGCCTGGTGCCTGGTGGACGGTGGCGATGGTGATTGGACGGTGCATATTGTTATAATTATAATAAAGGGAAAATTGCATAACACCCCCTGTATTTTAGGGAAATAGCACGAAATTTCCCTGTGTTATATTTATAGGCAAAAAACCCCGTGTTATCTAAAATATAGCAAAATACCCCATCTCTGTTATAAACTAACGGAGAGTGAGCCACACTCGGCTTGTGCAAGTTATCCTTAGTTTTTGCTGATTTTCAGATTTTTTAAGTGGACAAAATGTCCAATTTACCCCTTTGTTTGATAATGTGCATATGTTTTAAAATTTATTCTTTAATTTAAAGTTTATATAAAATATAAATCAAAATTATTTATGATATTATATATTATTAATTAAATTAAATTATTATTTAATTTAAAATATATTTTGATATTTTATTTATAAAATATACGGATTAAATATAAATTACTATTTATTTGATATATATATTATTTTAAATATATTAATTTAAGTTATCAGTTTTTTAATTTATATTATTAAGTATTTATGATTTAAATATATTAATTAGGTAAATATTTATTTATAAAATATACTAATTAAGTATATTGTATTAAAAGTTAAATATTTAATTTTTTTTTTTTAATAATCCTTCTTCTTCTCCGGAAGACTGGGCGACGGAGAACCTGGGCATCAGGGGCAATGTCGCCCCCACGGCAAGGGGGCGACATTTAATTTTTTTTTTTATATTTATACTTTCTTCTCCGTCGACGACGAGAAGAAGACTGGGCGACGGAGGTGGGCCTCCGTCGCCCAGAACCTGCGATTAGGGGCGGCATCGCCCTGGATCTGGGCAACACTCCCCACGGCGACGGGGTGACGCAAGGTCGCCCCATTCGCGGGGGGCGACGACACGCCCCCTTTTGCGCAGGCGACGACGAAGTCGCCCAGACTGTTTGGGTGGCGGCGGAGCCGTGGCCGCTATATATATATATATATATATATATATTTATTATATTATAAATTATATATAATATATATTATATAAATATATAGTAATATAAAATAAATAAATACTTTTAAATTATTTTAGATCTGGACCTTTTATTTTTATATTCAAAGATCAACGGTGGTGATAAAAAGGGTATAACGGTCAATTCAACAAAAAATTAACGCCGTTAGGGTTTAACTAACGGAAGGGGAGAGTATGCATCATTTTGGAAAACACAGGGGTTTTTTTGCCTATTTTTTTAACACAGGGGGATTTCACGCTATTTTTCTAAAACACAGGGGGGTTTTATGCAATTTACCCTATAATAAAATTGTTGGTTTTTATGATTTTTAATAAAATTATATGTTATAAATAAATAATACTAAAAATTATATATTAATTATGAAAATATTAAATATATGGTATAATATTTTAATATATTTTTATATATATAACTAATTGGTTTGGTAATTGTATAATTAGTAAAGGTCTATAAATATATATATATATATATATATATATATATATATACATTAAATTATTAAAATACTTGTACATAATTATACATAGTTATTAATATTAATTAAAAAAATTAAATATATTTTTTTTAAAAAGTTGTTGATCTCGTTATATACATAAAAAAATAAATAAGAGATGAACTTCTTAAACCAAAGTACAAAATATTGCTTGATCATATAAATAAATAAATAACAAAATAATTAATATTCAAACATTATTATTACTACTATTATTATTATTATCTTTAGATATTTTACAGTTGAGATTGATATATATTCATAATCTACAATAAATTTGTATATTTCATAAATGATAGTATTGCATTGATGTAACTATCATCTTACATTGTTAAACAATATGGGTTAATCGGGCTATCAAAATTTTGATCAAATCGTTAGACATGATCAAACTTACAGAAAAATACATCTGGTAAAGTTTTAGGCTTATTGGGTATACGGATGTCGAGATATCGTACTCGAAACATAAAAGTAATCATTTAAAACGGTGTATTGTTGAATCAGGCCATGTGGTTTTAAATCACACCGTCAGATATAATCTAATGGACACAGCCTTATAGATATTAAAATTTGGTATGAATTGGGTGACTAAATTTTAAGAAATCGTAATTATTAACTAAGTTTTTGATCATTATATAGTAATATATAATAAAAATAATTAAAATTGTTCAGCCATTATTATAATTATTATCATTATTTTAAAATTAATTCATAAGAATAATTAACATAAAGTTATATGCATCATATTAAATAATTATTTATAAAAAATATTATAATTACTAAGTTGTTGATTAAACTTATTTTTGTATAAAGAAAAAATGTATAAATAAAAATACCATCATTTATTACTATCCAAATAAAATGTATGATATTGATAAATAATTATAATATATTGTCAATTTGAATATAAAATTGATAAAGTATTGAATATGAAATTGAAAAATTTTGATGTGGGTTTCGATCTCTACTTTCATACCACTAGAAAAAAAAATTACTATAACTACAATTTATTGGCTATGGATTGAAGAAATGATAAATAATTATTATTAACCATGCCTCACAGTTAAACAAAAATCGATGCAAAAAATTTAACTTATTTACCATTAAATTATAGTTGTCATGACTTTTGACCATTACAAATGTATTAGTCGCACTAGCAAAAATTATGGCCAACACCGTTGCATAACCATGATCAATGACTTTTTGCTACGATAATTAATTTTTAACCATGACAATTAGCCATGGTTCAATATTATATTTCTTGCAGTGTACTATGTTTGTCCTTCACGTCAAAAATCATTTCTAAATGCTCAATAAAAAATCCATATATTTTTTGACTGGGTTTAGTGAAATTTACCTCCGTATGATATTGTAAACGAGCAAATTATCTTTCTACGAAAAAACAATAGCAATTTACTCACATGTGTTTCTTAAAATAAAGCAATTTACCTCCATGTATTTTTAAAAATACAGAGAGATAAATTACTATTTTTTTATACGAAATAATTTGCTCATTTAAAATATCACAATGAATTACTTTTTTTTTTACTAGTTCTTATTTATATGACCTAACTTAAAACCGCCCAACATTTAATGAAACCCCCCATAAATTTGGCATACATTTATATGCCGTGTGTAAGAGTGCTATAAATATTACTATTATTCACACACCTACCGGATATAAAATATTTATTGGATCCATCATTTTCCCTACCCTTTGTAATTATTTAAATTGCATGATTTAATATAATTTTTTTTAGGATTTTTACTGAAAATCCTAATGTGCATGCAATAACCCGTGTATTTGGATTGAATTGTTTTTTTTTAAATTTTATTTGAGAAAAGATCATTACACATAATTTATGTATATATGTTGAATAAATAGAAGGGGCAACAAGATTTGAATATATTTGGACGAACCCCGATCACATTTTTTCATGTAAAATCCACGCGAAAACTTGCTCATGTATGTATTTTAAGGTTAACTACAATTTACCTCTTGTAAAACACTAACAGATATGTCATTTTGAATTTTTTAAATAAAAAAAAAATATCAATATGTCATCTTGAATTTTTTAAATAAAAAAAAAATTATCATATTCTATTCCTTAAATTTTTAAAAAAAAGAAGCTCATTGAATTTTGTGTCAGGAGTCGCATTACCCCTTTGTTTTAAAAGTGCATGTATAAGGTCGTGCTATTCTTATTCTTGTTTAGAAGTATTTTTTGTATATTAATATAAAGAAAAATTATAATTTTAGTCTTGTAAGTATATATGTGACAATATTGATCTTGTTTAAGCCAAAATTGGCAATTTGGTCCTATGATTAAAAAAAAAAGTTGTCAATTTGTGGACAATTAGTCGTAAATCCCAAATTAGCGTGTCACGTGCGCAATACATGCACTTTTCTAGCCAATTGATAAATTTTAAGTCGGAATGATTATTAAATGACTTTTTTTTTTTTTTAAATTACGGGACCAAATTATTAAAATTACTTTCAATAAAACCAAAAATGCCACTCTCCATATTTACAGTACCAAAAATTGTAACTTTCCCAATATTTTAGCAGAAACAAGTTGTAATTAATTCGATATTTCATCAAGTGTAGCAATTACAAACAAGGCGAGTAAAAAAAAAAAATTAAGTAAGAGCAATAAACTATTATATATTAATTGAAATAAATCGATTTACAATCACTCCTATCGAACATCAATATCTAACAAAAATCATTACAACAATCATACTCTAATCAATAATATAAAATAAATTAAATTTAATCAACTACAATACAGTAAAAACAACATTCCACGCATATAATACTGGATCTAATTCATAATTTCTAAAATAATAAAATCTCAACTTCATTAATTGAGTTAGACTTTGTCGGCAACACTACGAGTAACTTTGGCATTGGTTAAAATTTGGTGCACATTTCATCATCAGAATGAACCTGATTTGCAATCATGACACCAAGCACTATAGCATGCTCTTCGCTTAGTGTAATAATTTTCTCCGTTCAAAAGTCGTCTTAAATTGAGTAATTTGGATTTATGCCCCACATTTGTTAAGCAATCCGACATCATGAAAAATTATGTTGGGCAATCAGAGGAGACAATATCAAATATTGGCTAAGTATTAGTTAGGTATCAGATACGAGAACATATATACAACAAAAATGCATGCTGCCCCCATAAATATACGATATGTGCGAAATATCCCCCTGTGAAAAAAAATTTATCAAATTACCCCCTGTATTTTAAACAATAAAGCAATTTGCCCCCCTGAACCTGAAAGTGCATTACACGCCCCTCATGTGCGATTTCAATTAATTTTTAAGAATAAAATATTATTTTATATTTAAATATAATCTATATTAATATTATTATATATAATTTTATAAATAATAAATATTTCTTAAAAAAAAAAAAAACCAAACCCCACCCCACCCTTCTTCCCCGTCGGCACGCCCCCCCCCCAGCCGCCATCCCCGTCGCCCGCCCCCCTCCCCTCGCCGCCGCAGCCCACCTCCCTCCTTCCCCCTTCTTCCCCGTTGCCCCCAACCCGTCGCCCGCCCCAGCCCTCCCCCCTTCTTCCCCGTCACCTGCCCTCCCCCCTCCGTCGCCGCCGTCCCCCTTCCCCCTCCCTGTCGCCTCCTTCCCCCTTCCTCCCCCCCCCTTCCCTTCCCCGTCGCCCCCCCCCCCCTTTCCCCTTCCTCGACGCCCCCCCCACCTTCCCCCCTTCCTCGTCAATCGCCTCCCCCATTCCCCGTCGCTCCCCCCTCGCACCTTCCCCTTCCTCCCGTCACAGCCCCCCACTTTCTCCCCCTTCCCCCTCCCGCCCCCACCTTTCCCGTCGCCGGTGCCGCCTTCCTCCGCCTCTCTCTCTCACTCTATATATATATAATATATATATATATATATGCACATTTATATAATTTTAAATAATAAAAATATATTATACATATATTTTGAATTAAATTTTATGTAAATATATATATAATATTATAAATATTACTTTCAATCTAGAGCGTTGATCAAATTTAGTAGAATTTGGACCATTGATCTTATTAATTAAATCTGAGCCTTAGATTCAATCAGATCCAATGGTTATAGATAAGGATGTAAATGTAATTTGATAACTAAAAATAAAAAAAAAAATAAAATACCAAAAAAAGGCGCGTGAATGGCACGAAATCGCGTGGGGGCTTATTTGCTATATTATGAAAAAACAGGGGGGTAATTTGCTATTTTTTTTTTCACAGGGGTAATTGCTCATTATATAACACAGGGGGTAATTTGCATTTAACCTATATACAACTCAAGCTGTTGTTCAACAAGCTTTTCCTAAGAATTTTAATTTCAATTTGTTTTTTTAATTATAAATATAAGGGTTAATTATACTTTTCTAAAAATATGAAATTACACTTTTTCCTAAAATAATTATAGAAGTATACGTACGCTCTTTCTGAAAATTCTCCATTTACACCTGAACCCCTTTTGTTAAGTGAGGTTCACATCATAATATTTTTTTTTTCTTGAAAGTATAAAATTATAACATGAGAACGTTAGATAAGGAGTAAAATAAAAAAATTATGTAAAAATTTATCAGAGTCAGTATTTTTAGTCCAAATCCTAATTAAAGGGGATTAGGTGTAAACAATAATTTTTTGGAGGGGGTGTAAGTGAAATTTTGAAAATTTTTGGGGGGAGTGTAATTTTATATTTTTAAGAGGGGCCTATGTATAATTAACCCTAAATATGAATTAAGATTATATATATGCTACGTTTTTATATAAAATAATTTTTAAAAGATGCAAATAAGTTTTACAACAAAATACTCAAACAAGTACAATAAGATAAATTATTATTACAAAAAAAAAAAAATCGAGTTCTTGCTAAAATATAAATGACAACGACTTAAAATTCATGGTAAATCAAAGCAAAATTTAAAATTTTACCACGTTTAATAAACATTCTCTATGATTTTAGTCATAGTTAAAACAGTTGCCATGATTTTGGCCACATTTGCGTAAACAACAACTTATGATCATTGCAGAATTGTGATTAATCTGTATTTGAATTATTTTATTATTCTGGCTGAAGTTTTTAATTGCAGCGAAATATCATATTTTGTCTCCAGTGAATGCCAACCTGTATTTAGGGTATTTAGTTGATTGAAACAAAATCACATTAAGCTTGTTGGGATGACCACCGAACTAAAATTATCTGATACTTAAATAAAATGGAATTATGGAATCAAGTAGATGAGAGACAAAGAATTAGATCTCAATATCTCAAATACAAATCTATCAAATGATATCCATTGATATTTATAGAAGATTAATCCGTCTCGAAGTGTACATATTAATGTATCCGAATGGTAATAGTCATAAAAATTTAGGATCAATGGTCATTAGTGCGAGTTGGGGGGTCGGTCGGGCTTCGACCCAAGTAAAAATATGCTTTTATCCCTATATTAATAAAAAAGTTAAAAAAAATCCTTGTTAAAAAAAATGTACAATTTATCCCCTTGTGATTTAAAAAATGATGCAATTTACCTCCCTCTGTAAATTTTCATAAGGAGGTAAATTGCTTCATATTTTAAATCACGAGGGGGTAAATTGCGTTTTAGTTTTTCAAAGGGTTTTTTGCACTTTTCTATTAACACATGGGGTAAATAATTTAGACAAACGTATTCTTTGTTTATTCAATTTATTTTAGATTGAAAACTATATCAAGGTATTAAAATATTTGTACATATTTTTGTATAGTTATTAATATTAATTAAAAAATAAATATATGTTATATGGAATCATGGAAAATTTTAATTTCTTGTGTTTAAGAAATAAAAAAAAGTACAAAAAATATTATAATTGTCGGGTTGGGGCAGGGCCAGATTTTTAACATGGCGGGGCAGGGACGGGTTATAGGGCTGATATAAATTTAATAGTGCGGATCTCATGTTCGGAGCGGGGCGGGTCTTGAGTTCGGACAGACTCATATCAGGCCCGTTCCATTGCCATCGCTAATTATAATATCTGATGCACTTTCCGAAGTACAAATATCAACAACTCAACTAAAATTGAAATTATTTAAAATGGAGGTGGGATTAAATTATGGTAATTAATGCCGTCACGCTCACATGCAGATTGCAGATAGATACCTTTTATATACATTTGTGTATGAAAGAACGCAGATGGCCTCACCTCACATACTGTCAAAAACGTAACGCTTTTTCTTGTTGTGATTGACGCAATCATGACCTGCACCACCACCATCAAACTAACGGTACGACGCCGTTTTTGGTGTTCCACTTGCTAGATTTTTTTTTCTTTTAAAAAAAAAAAAAATTGTCCATTGTATTACAAACGAGTATGATGCTAAAATGATGATAAACCAATGCTATCAGATTAAATAAATTAATGTAAAACTTTAAGTTTTGACCACATTTAATTAGCACTTATAACTGTTATTTTTTTAAAATCCACTTTGATTCGAACGATGAGAAAATAACAACTGATTGGGGATGGACAGAAGACATCGTCGGTCTTTGCATCAATCATGAGGGTATTCATTCTTATTGACACCTAACTGAGAGGTTTGCTACTCTTTTTTGATTCGTCCCATGATTGAATGGCAGTCTTGACTCGAGCATGAGTACGATGTGTCAAAAATCTTTGGATTGTATATGGATTTTTTTGTTATGATTTTAGTTATGATCGGAGTATTTGTGATGGTTTATTTTTTGTGGATGAAGTATTTGGCATGATTTTTAGTTATTGCTGACGCTTGACCTCGCATGCTGAAACAACGATTAGTAGTCATTGTAAAATCGTGATTAATTACGATTCGAGGTGATTCTTCATTTTTTTTATTGTGATGATAATTAATTATGATAAAAAAATTTGTATTTCTTGTAGTTGCTATGATATTCTCTCTAGCTGTAGGAGTCCAGTAAATTCTTACACATTCTTATAAACAAAATAACTTACACTACACTAATTTATAATACTACTGGTTGTGGTATGCCGTCTTTGCATGTATATAGTAAATAATCTTTTACGCTTTAAAATATACCATACATAAGAGAAATAAATTACATGCGAAAAACATAAAGTAGGGAAGAAAGATAAAAACTAATTTATCAGCTAACGTAAAATTTAAAAAATTGAATAAGTTAGTTATTTTATCAGTTGAATGACATTTTCGGCTTTACACAAAATTAGTGCGGTGGTGTCATTAACAACCGTATATGAGTATGAAGGGTCTTTTCTTTTGATATAGGGTTAATTATACTTAAATTCCATCTAAAAATGCGAACTTATACTTCCTCTCAATTTTTTTTTAATTATACTTGCACGGGTGCACCTCTTTCGAGATAATTCTCCATTTACAACTGTACATCTTTTGTTAGAATTTGAAGAAAAAATATTAATGTTAGTAAAAAAAAAAATACATAAACCTCAAATTTTTACCCCATATTCAGCATTTCGTATAAATTATTAAAAAATCATATTGATATTTTTATATCCGTAAGAAGATAAAAGTAATATATATGTATATAAAGTAAAAAAAAGTATAATTATTATTAAACTTTTAGGTCCATAAATTGATCACACCATATGAATGAGGACATATTCAAATACATAAAATTGATTATAAATAAGCCAATGAGGCGTACCTTAATTGGTGAAGTTAGACTCATGATCTTTAGAACCCTACTTTATACGTGGGATGTTGTTTGTTAAATATTGATATTTAATAGAAATAATTGAAATCAATTTATTTCAATTAATAATAATTTATTAAAAAAAGGTACCCCTTACAATCAATGCATTCAAGGTATGCATTTACAATTAAGTACTTTTAGACCTAACTTCTTGATATGGTATGTTTGAATTTGAATTGACTTATCCCTGCATTTATGCTATTTCTATGCTTTGTTAGCCCAAGTGAAATTAGTTTTAGAATTTCCCCAAACTCTGCATTACATAATCAATTATAAAATTATGAGTTCAAATGCTATAATAACTATATTTAAAAGTTAATTATTTTAAGACAAATTTTTCCATAATTATTTATGCAACTATAAGTTAGCAAGCCAGAATTTGGTTTATCCCTATTAAATTTTAATTGATTAGGTGGTAAATAAAAATATTCAATTCATAAAAAAAATTAAATTATTATAATAATAATTTTAAATTAAATAAATACGATAATATAAGTATAACTAATTTTTATAGATTATTATTTCGGCAACGAATGACGAGTTGAACCTCACAAGCAAGAGGAATTTTGGTAAGAATTATAATTCGGTGTTGAAAAATATTACAAGATAACAAACTTTTCTTTTGGTTGAGTGGAACCCGTGTGGTTCTAACTAGTAGAGAGAGATTAAACATGAAAATATTGAAAAATTAGTTTTGAAACAAGTTAATTCAAAATTTTAAACTCGTTTTATCAATAGCATAGAAAATATAAAATTTATTATTATAATATCTTTTATAGTTTCAATTCAGCATGTACTAAAAGCTGGAACAGCTTGTTTGTCTATATTTTGATTTTTTAATTTTTAGATTTCAGTGAAAAATTATTTTTAATTTTGTATAGATTTTCGAGTGAAAATATCCGATCCCATGTTGCATTTTCACTCACTAGAAAAGTGTTGACCTTTTACCCTTAACAAAAATCCTTTGATGCCACTCAAGTTATTTAAAATTAAACTAATAAAAATATAAATATATGAATAGTAGTTAGGTTTGGTATAATTATACGTAAACACTATTTATTTTAGAAAATTACATCAACACCCCTGACGTTGCTTTCATCTAACAAATAAGTCTCTTAATTCATAAAAATCCACTGAATTTGCTAATACCAAAAAAAATAATTGAATAAGAATTGATATTTACCCACAATTTATTGATTATTGACTTATTGCAGGTCAAATAAATTTTTTTGACTAAATTTCCTTTATAACGGTAAAAATATATCTCTTCACATGCATAACGCGTGAAAATATATGAGATTAGTTTGGTTATAAAAGAAATTATTTAACCTGCAATAAGTTAATAATAAGTCAATCGGGAATAATATAGATTTTTTTCTAATTCTTTCATTAATAACAAGAAATTTGATAAAATTTAATTAACGGATGTACTTATGTGCCGGACAAAAAAAACTTCAGGAATGCTAAATATAATTTATCAACTATAAAAAATTTACGTGTAATTATACCAAAACTTATGAGAGAAGATTGTAATGATCCTAACTTTTTATACTTATGATTGTTATTTCCAAACACTTTCAATTTTTACACTTTAATAATATCGTATCAAATTATTTTTTCGTAATTATGGACTTTCAGAAAAGTAAATTTTTATAATTTTTGACTTAAATCAATTTAATATAAACCGTTTACAAAAATAGAGTTGAAAAAAAAAAAAAAAAACCCATATCGGTTCGGTTTTAACAAACAGTTGATAAACACTTATTTTTAACTGTCGCGAAGATTCCTCAAAATCTTGGGAAATAAATAATTTGGAAATTAGGTTAAATCTTGAGAATGGACTATGCAAAAAGATATTCTACACATCTATAAAATTTTATTTATTTAAAAAAAAGGGGGAAATGGAATGATCCCAAGGAAAACGGGCCAGCAATATAATTATAATAATTTAATAGGCCTGCTGCTGCCAATGGAATCTCAGACATCATCATTCATCGATCGATCGATCTCTCATCCTTATGGACACATCAACAAGATTTCATTTTGTTTTTGGTTTTGACAGAGAAAGTAATAAAAGTTTTTAATTATTATTTTATTAATTTTGATTTAAAAATTTAATTAGATGAGAGAGCACCTTTCAAAAAGCAAGAGAAAGTGAGGAAGAGAAAAAGGGGTGGTATTTGAGTTTGGTGATGGTGTGGAGGAGTTTGGGAGTGAAGGGGTGCCAGGGCATAGCAGTAATTTCGAGGGTACTGGCCGTGTCGGCGTCGGCGTCAGTGGTGGTGGTGTCGTTGATGCACCAGATCTTTCCCGGCGGTGATGGTCGGAGGAGGATCACCATCTTTGCGGAGGCCAGTGGAGGCTTGGGCGGCGGCGGGGGGACCGGGCTCTTCGCGTCCTCTTCCAATGTCGGAATAGCCATCGCCGTCACGGCTATGGCCGGCCTCGCACTCGCCGCTACCATCGTCTACTCTTCACGTAGGTAAAGACGAAAAATAAAATCAAATAAAAAAGGAATCATGAGTTTCGTCAAATTAACCTTCAATTTGTAAACCTAGGAGATATAGGTAGAGCGGTTGGTGTGTAGGTTTTGTGGGGAAATAGAAAGGGATAGATAGGTATACGTAGATGTTGGTACAAAAACAACCGTTGATGAGAGCGCTGAGGCGGAGCCAGACTTCTTTGGGGTCGAATAATACGACGCCGTCTCCTTCCTCGCCGTCATCGTCGTCATCATCTTCTTCGTGGATTCCTTTGAGATCGGTTTTGTTAATCGTTGCTTCTTCATCGTCCTCGTCTTCCTCACCAGTTTCCTCTGATCGGTGAGTTCTTTTCACTCTATTTCTGTCTTCTTCAAAGCTTTTTGCTTTTTTGGTCCTTTTTTTTTTTTTTTTTGGTTCCTTGATTGACGATTAAATTGCTTTTCCTGGGTTTTCCTTATCGCTCTTCAGATCTCAATTCTGGAAACTCTTGTCGATTCTACTAGGGTAACCAAAGCCAGAACAAAATTTCCTCTGGTTGTCTTTATAGTATCCCTGTATATTTTAGGTACTTGTATATTATCGTCTTTCTAATTGGCCTGTGAAGTGAGGTTTCTGAATATTTGAAGTGAGAAAAAGGGGTGTGGATTCTGGTTCTATTCCCTAAGGTTTGATCAGAGAGTTTGAGAAATTTGGGATTTACTTAAAGATATCTGGGTTATAATGTAGGATGAAATTGGTATAAGTATATGAAAACTTTGGAAGAAACAAAAGCTAGAATTTTCTTCAGAACTCTGGGTATTTATAGGAATCTAATCTCTATCATTGTCCCAAAGGCTGAAGTTTTCTCTAGGAAAAGGTGGTTATACTGTTTTATTGAAGAAATCCATCTCATATAGTACCCCCTTCTGTTGCTTCTTGGCTATATGTTGTTCTGTTTTCTGATTAGGGTAAGTATTGTTTGTTTTTTATGGAAACTTAGATTTCTTGTGTCATTGTTTACAGGGGAAGTCTTAAATCTCCATGGTCAAGAAGGAGAAGGAAACATGCTCTTCTGGCAAAACAGTGGAAGAGTTTGTTTGATGTGGATGGTAAACTCTCTGATGGAGGAGTTAAGTTTTTGAAGAAAATCCGGACTGGTGTATGTTCCTCCTTTAAGTTATAAACATGTCTATCAGAACATATAATCAGTATAACCTTTTTTCATTTCATAAACATTTCATCATGCAATTTGTGCGTCAACTTTGGTTAACTATTAAAATTTGATACAGGGGGTTGAACCAAGCGTAAGAGCAGAGGTGTGGCCATTCCTTCTTGGATTGTAAGCTTTCTCTTGCTCATACCTGTTTCTGAGAGACACTTGTGATTCTTTTGTTTCTTTTTGCTTATTTCCATTGTCATTACACTTTAGAGATGCCATCTGGTTGAGACCCTAGTGTACTGGCAGTCTCTATAGGCTTATCATCTCCTTCTCAACATGTCAGTAGTAATCCACACACACTCAGAGAGAGAGAGAGAGAGAGAGAGAAAACATATATATATATATATATATATATAAATTGCATATTACTTGATAGGTGTCTATTAAAAGCTTTTGGCTATATGCTTATGTGATTATTTTTTCGACTTTGTTGACATTATTCTAATATTTGAGTATGTTCTATTTCTTGTTTTAAAGTATATTATTATGATTATCTTCTTTATACTAAGGTAGGGTGCCCCATATAAGCGGTATTTACTTTTAACTTACTGGATTACCTGATGTGCTGATACCCATGACTGTTTCTTCTTTTAAGTCGAGTCCAATTTATATAACTCAACTGGCTTTTGGAGTTTTTGTGGACTTAGATTCTGTTTCGATCTGTTGCTTGCTGATGATGTGTGATGTCTATTTGGTGCAACTTGTTCATTCAGCATCGTGAATGCGCAAACCGCGTAGGCTTAAAACAACAGGGATAGAATTGATGTTAGATGGCAATCTATTTGTCATGTACATGACACTGGGGAAGAAAAAGAAGGAACCTCCGCACCCCCCCACCACCAACAGAACTCTTTATGTCGCTGCCTGCACACGCACTCTACGCACCTCACACCCTATCTCTGCCACCTCCCCCCTTGTCTCCACACCCCACCCCCCCACCACTCCGACAAGTGCCTTGTAGATCGCTCTCTCAATCAACAGCTAACAATACTTTTCGCCTATAACTACTGCACTACGCCTATGTTCTTTTTCCTTTCCTTTCTCTCTTTTCAATCTATCTTGGATTTTTCACATGCTAATGTTCCTTTATTATGTTTGT